>JAXIVJ010013131.1:0-38126 GCA_036785665.1 Chirona hameri
AAGATTTGAAAAAGAATGACAAATATTAGGTAGGCACTGAAAATGTTCATGGTCAGCATGATTATTGATTAAGCAATACAAAATGGTATGTTAGATGCACAAGCTGTTTCTACTGGTGTAGCGTCGCAGGTTTCCTCAGCATGAAAATAAATGTTTGCATACATAACGTACTAGCTAAAGATTGCATGTAAAAGATAGAACGCTTTACACGTGATGCATACTATTAGCCGTTTTTCACGAATAATTTTATTCCCCGGGCGATTGGGGCGTTTGGGGCGATTGTGGCGATTGTGGCGATTGTGGCGATTGTGGCGATTGGGGCGTTTCGGGTAAATGTGTCTGTAGCTTTTAAGAACACGAATTTTCTCACTGTTTTTTTTTGTATCAATTGACACTTTATGAATTATTGCACTTTCTGGATATTCCATTTAAATGCAAACACCATAGTTTGCAAAAAAAAATCATCTTAAACTAGCTCCAGTGATGCCAGACGGCTGGGACGTTTTCGGGCATTTGGTGCGACTCATCGTGCTCGAATTACCCGAAAGTGCGGGGTTCGGGTAAATGAGTCATATTTTGAAACGACATGGTTTTCAGGAATACTAGCTTATTTCAATGCAAACTAGATGAATTTAGTCCATTCATGTTTTCAGTCATATTCACTTTTAAATGCGAGGATTAATGATAATCAGCAATTTCGTTTTGATCATTTTTGCGGAAAAATGGCCGCCTAGCTGCGTCCCCTGTGGTCTGCGGGCGCGGCTAGTTGTAAGGCGGCATGAATCATGCGCAACGTGACGTCATGCGACCTGCCGGCCGTTGCATTGGTGACCGGCCGGCCGGCCAGTCGCCTGACGTCACGTGGCGCATGTGCAGAGCTTCCTGTCGCCCTACAACTAGCCGCACCCGCAGACCACGGGGGACGCAGCTAGGCAGCCATCTTCTCCGCAAAAAGGATCAAAACTAAATTTACAATTATCATTAATCCTTGCATTCAAAAGTGAATATGACTAAAAACATGAATTGACTAATTCATCTATTTTTCATTGAAATAAGCTATTATTCCTGAAGACCATGTCGTTGCAAAATATGACCTATTTACCCAACCCAGCACTTCCGTGAAATTTGAGCAAGCTTGAGTCGCACCAAACGCCCCAAACTGCCCCAGCCATCATCGGAGCTAGTTTATGATGAAATTGTTAATTTTAAGTAAACTATGGTGTTATCATTAAAATGAAATATCTAGAAAGTACATTAACTCATAAAGTTTCAATTGATACACAAATTCACCGGGTACAGCCGTGTTCTTACGAGCTGTAGACCCATTTACCCCAAACGCCCCAATCGCCCCAATCGCCCCAATTGCCCGGCGAATAAAATCCCTCGTGAAAAACTAACACGCGTACTGCCGGTGGGGGAGGGGGTTTCCCCCCTCTGGGGGAGGGGCCCCCCCCCTTCCTCTGGGTCTTCATGAATAGCGGGAAAATGGCGATGTTTAGCGCCACCAAATTTAACACAGCTGTTTGGGCATCAATTAGCCATATAGTTTTATTTTTTTAGACCTCTGGTCATCTCAGGTCAGGTCACCAGGCCAGATAACGTGACTCCACGTCCAAAAAAAAATGCAATCATACCACAACCACAGTTTTTGGCTGATCGATTTCAAACTTACAGGATATCATAAGGTCACAGGTACCTAAAATGATCTTATCTCGGATTTTGTTTATATCGGTGACCTAAGGTCGGGCCAATTTCGTGACTTCCCCATTATAAGTAAACGGTAACTATTAAAATGCTTCCTATTCCGAGGATACGCAAGATAGCAGTCCAATTCATTCTGGATCATTTTATCATAGGCCATTCTTGATGACCCAGGTGCAGTTTGTGTTCAATGACCCTTACAGGGTCCGTCGATGTCATCCGAGGCCACCAACACTCTTTTGCCAATAACTCTCGACAGAATGAACACAGAGAAGTGAAACCGGCAGCAATGTATTTGTCTCAGTGAGAAATGTTTCCCTATATGCTACATGACCTAATTGGGTCACCAATTGACCTTAACCTGAGGTTAAATTTCTAAGTTGACCTAACGGTCAACACGAATATGATTCGAAGCGCCTTGACGAGACAAAAACGATGGCTTCAAAGTTACTGTTTTATAGTGGTATTCGCAATCAATGACAACATTCAATGCAAGCTCCTGAATGTTGTCATTGATTGCGAATAAAACTATCATGTCTGATACATAACATTACTGTCTTATCTTTATTAGGTAAAGTGTTACTTGCGAGAGAGAAAAAAAAGTTTTGCCAAAATATAGCCTTTTTGACCTTTGATGACATCTGGAGCCTAAACTATTGACCTGAGCTTAAATTTGAGGACTCCAAGAGTGCGATTGCATTTTTCAAGAGTTTCCATTGCTTTCCGCGTTTGTTCATAGCTACCATAGTTCCTGAGATATTTGGGGGTTTCTGGAGCGAAAGCCTAAAACTGGGAAATCTTATCTTTGATGACCTCTGGTGACCTCAATATTGACATGACCTAAAACAGACACACATACTTTCTATAGAGCTTGTCTCGAGCTACCTAACGCGTTTTCCGCTTGCGCTAGGTTGCGTGGTGTTCCAGATATTAGGGGGACACCCCCTGGCAGCTCATGGTTGACGCGAATCCCCGGCAGAGCGCGTGTTAACCCTCGCCCGGGTAGGGCAAAATCACTACGTGTTCGGGTAGTTGGTTGGTTGGTGCGACCCCCCCCCCCCCCCCCTTAGCGTTTCGCTCTTAATTGAGCTAGAGCTTCGCGGCAAAGACGAGCGTGTTGCTTGTGACGAGGGGAAGCCGAAGATATCCGATGTTAAGGTCTTAGATCATTAGGTGACCTCTGAGGTCATGTCAATGACCCAAAAGTCATCAAAATTGTAAATGCGTATAAATTGAATTTTATCGATCTAGAATCGTGAATGAGCATATCACAATGCTTAATGGGTGACAAATTCGTAATCAACGTCACAAAATCTCCTAAAAACTGCCAAACTCCAAAAAAGATCATATCAGGTCATCTGAGGTCAATGATATCGGTTGACCTGTGGAAGCGCATGCCTCCAGTGGAACATATAATTATGTAAAATGGATCCCAAATTTGAGATCAGCGTCACAAAATGTCCTAGAAACCGTCAGAAGCCCCAAAAAGTAAACTGAGGTCATCGGAGGTCCATGACATCAGTTGACCTCTGAAAAGGTCAATAGAGGTCACAATCTCAGTGCAAACCACAACTGTCACCTGGAAACACCTGTGCATATGCTCCTGAACAACAGACACTCGAAAACTGCATAAGTTACAAGCATCGATACTGCGGGACGCTAGTTGCGCCTGACATGACCTTGAGAAACAGGCATAGGTCACAGGTCATGTGAGTTAGAAATTAAAAATTTCAGGGTATGTGGACATTTTCAAAAGTAAGGTACTGAAATTTGCATCTAAATCGGCTGGAAACTACGCGAGTTATTCCAGAAAAACCGAGGGGGGGGGTATCCACCCCCTACCCGGGGCGAAGGTTAATACGCGACTTTCTGGGGGGGGGGGGCTATTTTTTGCCCCCCCCCCCCTCCTCCCGTTATTTTTCAATAACTAATAAACCAACGCCAGTATCGCCACCAGACTTGCAGTACCTTCTCTCACATCAATTCTACACATGCTGGTCAAAGGCAAAAGATGAGGTTATGATAGGTCAACCACGAATGACGTCAGAGTGACGTCATGTTCTTCGGTTTTGTTGAAATATAATGGTTTACGGAAAACGCTGTCAAAGGTACAATGTTAGAGATAAATACAATTGCTTTGAATCAAATTACTGACAATAGACCGGGCTATCAAATGCTATCTCAGACCTTTTTTTATTCAAAATTTTGAGAAATCTAAATACATTTTTGTTTGTTTAATTTTCACAAAATAATCAGAATTATAAAAAAAACAGAATATATGTGATCGAGGCGTATTCGATGAATATGTGTACCAAATTTGAAGTCGATATCTTTAAAAATGACGGACTTATGACCTTTAACCCGCGCGGCGCTGGGGGGTAAATTTTACCCCTCCACCCGGATTTTCTCCATAACTTGAAAACCATGACAGATATCGAAGTGAAACTTGCAGTATCTTATGGTGCATCAATTCTACATCTTGTGTTATAATTTTGTTGAAATTCATGCAATTTTTGAGGAGATAATGACGTTTTAGTGACGTCATGTCATGTCATTTTTGGTGAAAAAACGTTAAATGTTTGAAAAATCGTAGAAAATAGCGTGTTGATGCAAATTGCAAATAAAAGGCGTCCAAAGAAAGGAAATAAGATCGTCTTTAACATGGCTATCTCAGATGTTCAAAATTTTGGGTTTTTGACCCCCAAAAGTGCAAACAACTGATTTTTGGGGAAGAATTTCCACAAGTTTTTTGTTTGAAAATTTTCAAAAAACCGGAAGATATATTAGAGAGCCGAGTATGAACGATGTTTAAAACCAAATTTCAAAGCAATTTCTTTATTTTTGACTGACTTATGGCTCTCTAAGAATAAGTAACTCATGACGTCATTTTTTTTTAATTTCGTTTTTTTGGCTTTTACTGACCAGATACGGACAAATAAATGCCACCACTGTATTTCAAAGACAAAACTAGTCTAGGAACATGCAATGTTTATTTAGATTAATCAATTTCAAACTTTGACCTTATTTGTGACCTGACCTTGACCTGAGGGCGATTATATGGTGTCAGGCTGTGAAAATGGCTGCTTCTATCGAATTATACGTGTAAAATAACCCATACAACATGTGTCGCATGGCTTTCGTAGACCTGTGACCTTTTGTGACCTGACCTTGACCTTGACCTTTGCTTAAAATTTCACTTTTACTTATGCGGGAGATGCATTATACATTTGGGAGCACTGTGTGATATAATAGTTGCAATACAAGGCTTTGGATGGAAAGTATAGCCCAAAAACCCAAATACTGAAATTTTGACACTTGACCTGACCGTGACCTGACATGTGACCTTATGTTAACAATTTCGGGCATGCGTTACATTCTTCTCACTGAGAGCTTTCGATCGCCGCCTTGCGCGTCTCGCTGCGATTATTGGTTCGGAAGATACGAGGGGGGTAATATTTACCCCCCAGCACCGCACGTTCGGATGAAGACCCCAGCGCCGCGCGGGTTAAATGTCAAAAATCGACGACCTCTCACAGCATTACTATGCATAAAAAATTAGTTTCCGTTTTTACTTTTTATTTCTATTTATATGGAACAAATAATGTTCTAAGGTCATTTTGCGCGTTCTGGACGAAAACGAACCCATAAACATGTGTTACAACGCCTAATGACCGTAATCTGCATTTTGACCTCGTGACCTCGGATGACCATGGTCTGACCCAAGGTCATAAACATCTTAGAATGTTACTTAGAAGTGCCAGACACACGAATCATACCGATTTATCGACTGATTATGCGTTTAGCCGCCGGGTTTTGATACACCTGTTAGGGCATCAATTTCGCACACTTTGAAGAAAAAAATATGCTCGGGTCATCTCAGGTCAGGTCACCAGACCAGGTCAAGTGACCCCACCACCAAAAATGTTTGCAGTTGTGCCAAAGCCAGAGTTTTTCACCGATCAGATTGAAACTTACAGGATGTCATGAGGGCATCTCATTACTTACAATTCGTATCTCTCGGAATTTTGATATCGGTGACCTAAGGTCAGGTCAATTTCGTAACCTCTCCATAATAAGTCAATGGGGAAATATACAGATGCTTCCTATTTCAAGGATATGCATGGTACTAGTCCAATTACTTCTGGATCATGTTATTATAGGATATTCTTGATGATCCAAGTGTAAGTTTTGTTCAGTGACCCCGATTGGGTCATTTGAGGTCATGCGAGGTCACCATCACTTTGTTGCCAATAACTCTCGACATAATGAAGATAGAGAAGTAAAACAGACATCAATGTGTTTGTCTCGTCGAGACACGTCTTCCCATATGCAACATGCCCTACTTGGGTCACCACTTGACCTTGACCTTAGGTCAAATTGTTAAGTTATTTTAACAAGGTCACCATATATATCATTCAAAGAGCATTGAAAAGATAAACATAATGGCGTAAACAGTTTTCCGTTATCTTTATTAGGTAAACAGTTAATAGCAAAAAAACGATCTAGCAAAAAACTTCCTTTTTTTATTTTTGACCTCTGGAGCCTCAAATATTGACCTGAGATCAAATCTAAGGACCGATTAACGATTACAAATTTCACTGGCTGGCGTTTGCTTTTTTCCGTTTGTTTCTAACTATCATCGTTTCTGAGATATATGGGAATTTCTAGAGCGATGTCCTAAAACAGGAAAAACTGGAAAATTTGACCTTTGATTGCCTCTGGTGACCTCAATTTTGACCTGACTTAAAAAAACACTGACATACTTTCGATAGAACATGTATGAAGCAATCAAATGCCTTTTTCCGCTTCTCGCTACGTTGCGTAGTTTTCGAGATCTCAGGGGGGGGCGGAAATCAACCCCCCTGCAGTTCGTGTTCGGCGCAAAGCCCCTGCAGTGCGCGGGTTAATATCGCAATTTTGCGCGACAATTCCATCCATCGAGACCTCTTGACACGGTCAAATTTTTTTTTACTTGACCTGACCTGTGACGTCATTAGTGACCCGAGGTCAACAATATTATGTTTCCCTCGATAAATTTCCCAGGGCTATCGAATGCCGTTTGCATTTTTACAATCGGTCCAGTAGTGCCGGAGATCCGAGAGGTGGGGGGGGGGGGGCAAAACAAATCCGAGGGGGGGGGGGGGGCAGTAAGTCGCGTTATGATAGTAACTCGCGGGTTAACCCGCGAGTTACTGGGGTATATTTCATAACGCGACTTACTGGGGCGGGGGGGGGGGGGGGGCTATCCCCCCATGACGTAATGCTGAACATGACGTAATGCTGTGAGAGGTGGTCGATTTTTGTCATTTAAAGGTCATAAGTCAGCCATTTTTGAAGATATCGACTTCAAATTTGGTACGCATATTCACTGAATACGTCTCAATCACATATCTTCCTGCTTTTCGATAATTCTGGTTTTTGTTTTAATTTTTGTTTTTGTTTTTGTTGTTGTGTCAAGTAAGTTTGTGTTCGACCTTCTCCTTGAAATGACGATCTAAATATTACAATGAAACAATTATTTACATGTGCATTCGGGTACAACCCTTCATCAGATGTATTGATTAAAACATGACACTCAATTACAGGATCAAAACATTTCGATAGCTCGTGAAGTTCGATTATCTTATCCTCGTATACAGACAGTCAAACTATAACGCCACTCGTCGATCCAAACAAGTAAAAATTAAAAAAGATGGCAATTTGATAGCCCGGTCTATTGTCAGTATTTTGATTTAAGACAATTGAGTTTATCTCAAACATCGTACATTTAACAGCGTTTTCCGCAAACCATTATTTTGCAACCAAAACCGAAGCACATGACGTCACTCTGACGTCATTACCGGTTGGCCTATCATATCCTCATATTTTTCCTTTTGCTAACACGTGTGGAATTTATGTGAGAGATGGTACGGAAAGTTTGGTGACGATACTCATGTTCGTTTAGGCGTTATTGCAAAATAACGGGAAGGGACAAAAAATAGCCCCCCCCCCAGTAACTCGCGGGTTAAGTCTGCAGCTTTCTCAACGCACAACACTAAATTTGTAAAGCTAATTCCATTTTCAAGAAGCTATAATAACAGCGCTGAAACGCATGGGCGTCGCCACCACTACGGACATTACGGGCAGTGTCCGTACAAGTTGGCGAACCTCCAAAAACTTGTACGGACTGTCTGTACAAGTTTGCGGAACCATTTGAAGGTGCAGAATTAGAGATATAGATACCTGAAATGTGTATATTGTAATTATCTTAAGATGGACTATTTGTGACGATTCGTGGTGAATTACCTCTATTCATGGAACTTATTGCTCAACAGAAGAAAAAAACATCCTATTGCCCCTCCCAAACTTGAACGCACAAATGGCCAGTTGAAATGAAATGTTAACGTTTTTCGTCTGGAGTTCGGAATGTGCGTCAGTAGTATGTGCGAAAATAGCAAGATGCATTGACATTTTGCCCTTTTCATTGCTAACACGTTTAGCCGTTTGGTGAGCGGTGCTTGATGTGAAATCAGCTACAGAAAGTTTGGGTACGATATTGGCGGTAGCTTACGAGATATTGGGAAATACGCCAGGGAGCAAAACAAAATACTCTCGTGTTAGTCACTAGTCCAGTAACATAAATGGCAAGTCCGTAATTTAACTGAACTGTATTTGGCTTCCTCCTGGCGCTGACAATGCTGATGCACGCGCGTTTTATTACGAGCGAGCCCGAAGCGCTCGCTCGTCTTTCCGTGGTATATGGGAAAAATCTGAATATGAGCGGCCCGGCCCGACCCGGACCGTGGCGACGTTTTTGGGAAGCTAATATCTCTGCAACCGCACGTCCGATTGACAAGCGGGTTTCTTTGCTGAGTAGCCCCATCCAACCAAACCTGTTTAAGATCGGTGCCGACTCATGTCGGTCACTACCACTGCACGTGGCGTGTGCCGCGTAAGGGGTGTTGAGAAGTGTTTACTCGCAAAAACTCCCCAACGGCTGGGCCGATTGTGTCCAAATTTGGTGTGTGGTTAGGGACCTCTCAGCCGCCACTTTCCCACAAGTCAGGGGTGGGGTGCCTCTGCACGTGCGCACGTGCACACCCCTATTCTATATCTCAGGAACGGCTGAGCCGATTGTGTTAAAATTTGGTGTGTGGTTAGGGACCCCTCCGCCGCCGCCTTCCCACAAGTCATGGGTGGGGTGCCTCTGCACGTGCGCACGTATACACCCCTATTATATATCTCAGGAACGGGCTGAGCTGATTGTGTTCAAATTTGGTGTGTGTTTAAGGACCTCTGCGCCGCTGCCTTCCCACAAGTCATGTGTGGGGTGCCTCTGCACGTGCGCACGTGCACACCCCTATTCTATATCTCAGGAACGGCTGAGCCGATTGTGCTCAAATTTGGTGTGTGGTTAGGGACCCTCCGCCGGCGCCTTCCCACAAGTCATGGGTGGGGTGCCTCTGCACGTGCGCACGTATACACCCCTATTATATATCTCAGGAACGGGCTGAGCTGATTGTGTTCAAATTTGGTGTGTGGTTAGGGACCCTCCGCCGCCGCCTTCCCACAAGTCATAGGTGATGGGCGTTTGGATGTGCCTCCTGAAATTTTAGGAATTGTGCATTGTTCATTGTTCATGTATTTGCGAATCATTTCATATAAATGGCTTAATATTCTATTCGAGTAAAAGGGATACACTTGGGCGATAAAAACGAAAAACACGACAGACTATTTAAAACACCCGTCACACACACAAGAGAGCATGGTAACTATGTTAAAGGGAATGTTTCACCTTTCTTAAAGTTGTCAAATATACGCTGGTTGTAGTCTAAAATATGAAGTAAGTGCTGCTGAAAACGATGGTGATATTTTTATCTCTCGAAAAGTCACTTAACTTTATACAAATTAAGGTTTTAATTTTTGGATGACGTCATTATTGAGCTATAGACTGCCGCTGATTGGCTGACAAAGTGGGATTGGCTGAAAAAGTGTATGTCAGCCAATCAGTGGCGGCACTAGCCTAGACCAGTGTTCGTCACGGGTCCACCAACCCCCAGCCTAGCCCGGCCCGGGCCCATGAACACCAAGCCCAGGCCCGGACCATGCCCGGTCAAATTTATAATATTGAGGCCCAGACCCGGTCAGGCCCGTTCAGATTAAGCATATAATTATTTTCACAAAATTTGCAATAATTACCATAGCATATTTACTTGTATACTATAAATGTGAAACAATGAACCAACTATGCTAACAAAAAAAAACAAAAAAAAAACAACAGCCATAGCAACAGTGTGTTGCTGTGGAAGTGAACTGCTGGTTAAAATATGTTTAAGCTCTTGCCTGAGCTTGCGCGCATTACTTCAACATTCTCAGCCCAAGCCCGTCCAGAGCCCGGTGATTTCCTTAAAGTTGAGACCCAGTGCAGGCCCGGCCCAGGCCCGACCCATGGCCAGCCCGGCCCGTGACAAACTCTGGCCTAGACCCCATTTTGCAAATGGGAAATTAAATTGCTTAAAAACGGCTAAGTTTTGGGGAAAATGGCCTCAGTATTTTCGACATTTCAATAACGTCCAAAGATAATGGCTATCTCAGTTAAAAACCAATACAAAGGTAAAACATTCCCTAATAAAACGTACGAAGTAAAACTTGCACACACTGTCAAGGAAGGAAATGCAAGGAACACACGGGAGAGCTAGAGACGTGCTAGCTAGAGACGTGTGGCTGATACCACAGTGTTTATCTCGTCGAGGTGCGTCTCCCCATATGCAACATTACCAACCTGGTTCACCAAATGACCTTGACCTGAGGTCATATTTTAAACTTGACCCGATCTGGTCACAATAAGTATGGTTCGGATTGTCTTGACGAGTCAAACACGATGGCGTTAAAATTATTGTCCTACCTTTATCAGGTAAAAGGTTATGCACGAACAATTTTTGGGAAGAGAATGCCAACATAACCTTTGGTTACCTCTGGAGCCTAAACTATTGACCTTATTTAGAATTGAGGACACCTAAGAGATCAATTTTTTCAAGAGCTGTCAATTGCGTTTCTCCGTTTGTTCCAAGCTATCATAGTTCCTGAGATATTTGGGGTGTTTCTGGAGCGAAGTGCTAAACTTGGAAAATATGACCTTTTATGACCTCAGCTGACCTCAATATTGACCTGAGCGAAAATTCCACAAACTTAGGAACAAGGGGGCCGAGAGGCCATGGCTGTCCCATTTTACGGCTATTTGTTTGCTAAAAATATTTGGCTAAATTATCCAGATATACCCAAAAAAAACATTTTTTGTCCGAAAGTAATATATTTCGATAACATAGACACGCGTTTTCAGTATAGATTGCGAAAGTGGCGTAAAATTCGAAAATGGTGCATATTACTATGATATTGTGTGCTTCGGGGAAGCAATCTGGCACAGTGGTAAGACATTTTTATGTGCCGTGCCGTGCCGGGGACCGGGACCGGGGACCGGGGACCGGGGTGTTTTCTATGCCGGGACCGGGGTTCAAATCCCTCCGCGGGCCTCTGAAAAATTCGTCCCGGCCCCCATATCCCTCGGAACAGGGCGAGAGTTCCAGTTAGCGCTTTGGTCGCAAGAGGATATGGTGTTTGGTCCACTACATTGTGTGCTTCGAAAGAAGAATATAAGTGAGCTGTACTAATCTAGGAACTTGGTTAAAATAATTATTTATAAAATTAGTAAGTACAAATGTAATGATTATCTCACCATTGCTTAGACAACTAGCCACTAGGATAATATTGTCAGTGGCAAAGGGCTCGCTAGCTGGTCCAGTAACGCTGCTTTTATCACATGCTTACAAATGAATCTTCTCGACACAGCGCTACATTTTTGTTGTTGACACAACGCTGAATGATAGGACAACATATCTAATATATTCAGCAGGGGAGTCCTTACTACCAGAGTATGCAGTAAGTGATTTCTCGACATGGCTTTCAAAACTGCTATCTCAGCGCGCTAAAAATCAAATTATGGAAGTGACTGGTTTCCTTTAAACACCGTATTGACACCCCTGCAAAAGATCACGTCCTACCCCCCCCCCCCCCCGCTCCAAAGGTTCGATGTCATGGTGAGGCCGTACAAGTTTTGAAACCGTGGCGACCCCGCTGCTGAAACGTCACTTATACCTACCACTTATATTACCGCTTATATTACCGTCATATTACCGCTTATATTGCTAGCCACCCCAACCAGCAAGGGTTACGTTGGTTACGCCAATCTTCAATGGTAACCATCTGAGTGGTTCTAATATTCATTAGATGAAGCCAGTCAAAGAGATGCTCTTTGACTCGCTCTTCGTCTTTAATATCCCAGCTGGCCCGAAACAGCCGCTGACAAAATAACAGAGCAGTGCTTCACTTGGTAAAAGTTCGAAATTGGGATGGCTAGTATGGAAGGTTGTATTTATCGTGAACTGCTTCTCGAACATGCACATCGCCTTGACATAGATTGCCCGCCACCTGTGGTCCTGTCCAGCCGCCAAATCATCCCACGGCTGGCCATCAGACCAGATCTGTCCTGACGTCACCCACCGGCGCGCGGTGGCCACGGAGTGACCCGTCCATTTTAGGCCGGCCACTCGGGACGCCGGACAGGTCAGTCGAAATCGGCCCTGATCTTTACGGAACTTCTCCCCGACGCGGCGTCACGGCTCGCGCCACGCCGAGCCGCCGCGACCACCGCCGAGGGAAGCGTGCGGCCGGTTTTCAGGCGCCGATAGCCATCGCCTCCGACACCGACCTGAGGGTCGCCCTCCATGGCCGAGTCAGTGGAGCCGCCGCTGCCCACCGGCCGCAGCAGACTGGCCCTCTCGCTCGACCAATGGCAACTCTCAGCCCGCTCAGGCCGCTCAGGCCGGCTGCTATGGTCAGACGCGGCGCTGGTCAGTTTTGGCGGACGGCGCGCGCGTGCGCACGTGCAGTCTGCGGAGAGCAGGGCGCAGAGGAGTGGCACGTGCGGCGCGGCTGGTGAATGGTGTTTATCATAGAAGTGAGTGGTGGCGAAAATGATGGCAAGAGCATATGCCGACATGGAACTTGCACATCCGTTCGACTTCAGGTATGTATGGTTTTGGCACGCAGTTTATTACTTGTTCATGACCTTCCGCATGCTGTTCGTTATACAACGCATGCTGGCTGAATGCTGTAACCAATCCGTCATCAGCTGAATCAGCTGAATGTTGTCAAACCGCCACTCATTTGTCAGTGATGCGTGACGTTCACGGCCTCTGACCCGGAGACTGTTCAGTGCCTCAGTCTATAACTGAGGCCGGGCTCCACCGCGCCTGTAATGTCCGACTGAGGCCGGGCTCCACCGCGCCTGTAATGTCCGACTGAGGCCGGGCTCCACCGCGCCTGTAATGTCCGACTGAGGCCGGGCTCCACCGCGCCTGTAATGTCCGACTGAGGCCGGGCTCCACCGCGCCTGTAATGTCCGACTGAGGCCGGGCTCCACCGCGCCTGTAATGTCCGACTGAGGCCGGGCTCCACCGCGCCTGTAATGTCCGACTGAGGCCGGGCTCCACCGCGCCTGTAATGTCCGACTAAGGCCGGGCTCCACCGCGCCTGTAATGTCCGACTGAGGCCGGGCTCCACCGCGCCTGTAATGTCCGACTGAGGCCGGGCTCCACCGCGCCTGTAATGTCCGACTGAGGCCGGGCTCCACCGCGCCTGTAATGTCCGACTGAGGCCGGGCTCCACCGCGCCTGTAATGTCCGACTGAGGCCGGGTTCCACCGCGCCTGTAATGTCCGACTAAGGCCGGGCTCCACCGCGCCTGTAATGTCCGACTGAGGCCGGGTTCCACCGCGCCTGTAATGTCCGACTGAGGCCGGGCTCCACCGCGCCTGTAATGTCCGACTGAGGCCGGGCTCCACCGCACCTGTAATGCCCCCGCGATGGTCGCCTGTTCACTGAGGTGTACCGCTGCTGTTCACAGGAAGCTGGCGGCAGGCGAGGTGACCAGCGACCCGACCCGGCTCGACTCACGGTGGGTCAGCGCCACGTACCGAGAGATAGTGGCACACAGAGACGACACCTCTGCGTGGGGAGGTGAATAGGCGCACTGAGACGCAGTGAAATACACAGGCGAACCGAGGCAGAGTTAAATACACAGGCGAACTGGAATTTGTACTGAATATATGGCCGATTCGAACATTTACAATGGATTTGATTTTATCTGGAATTCGGAGGACTTTGCAAAAAGCCACGACAAAAAAATACGATAAAGGATCCAAACCGGGCAAAAATTGGATCAGGCAGAGGTAAGCCCCCAACACTCTGTCAGATTAAAAACAAATGATTATTGTATTTCTCATGCTTTTAAGAAAGAAAAACTATTTAAACCGCGCACTGCAGGGGGTTGATCCCCCCCCCCCCTCGGGTTTTTAGCAGATAGCAAAAAACGGCGGCGCGCAGCGCCGCTGGGTTTTGGCACATCTGTTAGGACATCAATTGCACACACTTTGAGAAAAAATAACATCCGGTCATCTCGGGTCAGGTCACCAGACCAGGTCAAGTGACCCTACCTCCAAAAATGTTTGCAGTTGTGCCAAAGCCAGAGTTTCTTACCGATCAGTTTAAACTTACAGGATGTTATGAGGGCATCGGCACTTACAATTCCCTTATCTCGGAATTTTGATATCGGTGACCTAAGGTCAGGTCAATTTCGTAACCTCCCATAATAAGTCAATGGGGAAATATACAAATGCTTCCTATTTCAAGGATATGCATGATATTAGTCCAAGTACTTCTGGATCATGTTATCATAGGGTATTATTGATGATCCAAGTGTAATTTGTGTTCAGTGCCCCCTATGGGGTCATTTGAAGTCATGCGAGGTCACCATCATTTTTTTGTTGTCAATAACTCCCGACATAATACAGATAGAGAAGTAAAACAGACAGTAATGGGTTTTTCTCGTCGAGACACGTCTTCACATATGCAACATGCCCTACTTGGGTCACCACTTGACCTTGACCTGAGGTCAAATTGTTAAGTTGACTTAACAAGATCACCATGGATATCATCCAAAGAGCCTTGACAAGATAAACACAATGGCGTAATTTTTTCTCTCCGTTATTTTGATTAAGTAAAAAGTTAAAAGCGAAAAACAATTTAGCAAAAAAACAGCATTTTTTTCTTTTTGATCTCTGCAGCCTCAAATATTGACCTGAGATCAATTTTGAGGAAACTTTGTCGATTGAAAATTTCACTGGCTGGCGTTTTTTTTCTCGTTTGTTTCTAACTAGCATAGTTTCCGAGATATTTGGGAATTTCTGGAGCGATGTCCTAAAACAGGACCAAACTGGATAATTTGACCTTTGATGACCTCTGGTGACCTCAATTTTGACCTAACCTAAAACAATACAAAATACTTTCGATAGAACTTGTATCAAGCTATCAAATGACGTTTTCTGCTTGTCGCTACCTAGCTTAGTTTTTAGATCTTACGGGGCGGGTGGCAGAAATCAACCCACCCCTGCAGTTCGTGTTCGGCGCAAAGCCCCTGCAGTGCGCGGGTTAAAATATCCCTGCCGCAGTAAAATAGAGATGATTTAAATCATCCCTGCCTCAGTAAAGTTGATAAAATGTCTTCGAAAGTCAGACAATATGTCAACTTCCTGCCGGTTTGAGTCGTTTTGAGTTGGCATGACCCTGATAGCCCCGCTTGTACCCGCCCCTGCCCAGGAGCACCAATCCCTGTAGCTCAACCTAGGGTACCTGCAGGCCTCTTGTCGCGGCGCTGTCTCATCGGTCCTTGTCACAAACCGCAACATTGTGCAGACGTGTGCAAATGTATGCAGATCGACGAAGCGCTGTGTCGACGAGTGCGTACGGAGAAAGCTGGGCTATTGCGGGTGCTTTGAAGCTGTTGTTGGGAGGCTGTCGGGGTTGCTGGAGTGGGCGGACTGTCTTTATCGGATTTATACATCAGCATACTGTTGGGATGGTTGTTGAGTGCTGCGGATAGTGGCTATAGAACTAGACGTGTTGGCTTCCAGATATTATGCTGGTGAAGAGGACATATCTTGAGATACGTTCTTTATCCATGTGAGTTAGCTATTTTTTGGCGAACTAAATGTAAAATAAAAAGTTTGCATCAAATATGATGAAATACATATAAGTGTCATTTAATCCATTTTGACCCGGGACGCTTGCTTGGCTGATAGTGTAAAGTGAAAAACTGAAATTGAGAGGCAAAGACAAATATCAAACGAGTACAGTTGATCAATTACCTTTTATTTCATCCAAAGCGAATCAAACGGCGAGTGATATCTTTTACTTTCACTATGCGATATGCTGAAAACATCAATTGATTTTGTAGGTTCCGCATTATTGATATTTCAGTGCATCGAAGAGAACCAATGCCCTACGTCACTGCACTTTTGATGCAGCTCTTTTTTATCGCGTCTGGGTCACCGCCGCCACAGGTGGTGCTCTAAACCATTGCAGTGAACAGGAAACCTATCACCGCCATCACTGTTGCCACCTCAGCCGCCACCGTCGCCGCGCCGCCGCCACCGCCGCCGCTGTGTTTTTGTGATAATGTTCTTAGTTCTTACTGCTCCCAGCAGGCGGGCCGCGCCGCGGTCGGGCTGGGTGTCGCCATGTTGGGATGTACCGCCGATCTCGGATGATCTGATGTGCGTCTCGGTCACACCAGAGCACCAGAGGAGAGGACAGGAAGTAGAGACGTCCACACTGCACTGCTGATGGCAGGGACTGGTGCAGCATATATTGTAACGCATATTGCATTAAATCACATAATTATTGCCAAAATGAATGGAACAGCACACGGCTAATACGCAGGGGTGTGTACTATCTCATTAACATCAAAGAAGGCGGCGATTCTTAATGTTTTTGCTGCTCATCCGTGTGTGCGGATCATTTTCAGTCAAAAACTAACTTTGGTGTTACTTAAAATAACGAATAGATATACTTCAAAATAGGAAATCCTTGAAAATCGAGTTTGTCTGCAGTTTATATGCATAATGACCAGTATCATTAATCTAGGCAGACCTTCGCAGAATTTATGAAAGCAATAATAGCTACATCGCATCGCATCTGCATTAACAAGCCTTAGCTATAATTAATTCACTCGTTTGGTTCCACAATAGAACGGCTGATGCATAGTTTATCCAATGCTAATTTTCTGAAGCGTACACTGGACAACAAAGAATACATAGACACACCTACTGGCAGGTGTGTCTACGTTGTCCATATCTTATGATATTGAGCTTACCGTCTCCACTATCTGGTTACATGTGGGTGTTTCGCTATGTAAACGAATGGAAAACGCTTACCAATAGGAATCAAAAGCCGAATGTTTATGGACATCATTCTAGCTAAACACCGTTCACCCCGTTGACTTATGCAAAGACATGACATCAATCGTTTGTCTCAAACACTTTGCACAGCCTAACGCATAACAAATATCCATTTTCCTCAAAGTTAAACTTAATATACAAGGCATCTAAATTTGGCAACGATTGAATTCATCCAAGGATGGCGAAGATGCACATGTAAGCCTTCGATTAATGGATTGAGCTCAGACTACAAGGGTAATCGGAGTTGGTATGTCCCTCCACCCAATGACGTAATACAATTCCGGTCAGCAGGTAACACCACCTTTGGAGCATCCGGATAAAAGATCGAATACATAGTTTACATAACGGCGATGCTTTGTATCGAAGCAACTGCGGCATGCTGGACCTGTGAGGTTCGCTGCGTCTGCACTACACACGGTTGGGGTGTACTGTACATACATATGTAGACTGCGGCATGCTGGACCTGTGAGGTTCGCTGCGTCTGCACTACACACGGTTGGGGTGTACAGTACATACATATGTAGACTGCGCTGCTGACCTGTCAGGTTCGCTACGTCTGGACTACACAAGGTTGGGGTGTACAGTACATACATATGTAGACTGCGGCAAGCTGGACCTGTGAGGTTCGCTGCGTCTGGACTACACACGGTTGGGGTGTACTGTACATACATATGTAGACTGCGCTGCTGACCTGTTAGGTTCGCTACGTCTGGACTACACAAGGTTGGGGTGTACAGTACATACATATGTAGACTGCGGCATGCTGGACCTGTGAGGTTCGCTGCGTCTGGACTACACACGGTTGGGGTGTACTGTACATACATATGTAGACTGCGCTGCTGACTTGTCAGGTTCGCTACGTCTGGACTACACAAGGTTGGGGTGTACAGTACATACATATGTAGACTGCGGCATGCTGGACCTGTGAGGTTCGCTGCGTCTGGACTACACACGGTAGGGGTGTACTGTACATACATATGTAGACTGCGCTGCTGACCTGTCAGGTTCGCTACGTCTGGACTACACAATGTTGGGGTGTACAGTACATACATATGTAGACTGCGGCATGCTGGACCTGTGAGGTTCGCTGCGTCTGCACTACACACGGTTGTTGGGGTGTACTGTACATACATATGTAGACTGCGCTGCTGACCTGTCAGGTTCGCTACGTCTGGACTACACAAAGTTGGGGTGTACAGTACATACATATGTAGACTGCGGCATGCTGGACCTGTGAGGTTCGCTGCGTCTGGACTACACACGGTTGGGGTGTACTGTACATACATATGCAGACTGCGCTGGACCTGTCAGGTTCGCTGCGTCTGCACTACACACGGTTGGGGTGTACAGTACATACATATGCAGACTGCGCTGGACCTGTGAGGTTCGCTGCGTCTGCACTACACACGGTTGGGGTGTACAGTACATACATATGTAGACTGCGCTGCTGACCTGTCAGGTTCGCTACGTCTGGACTACACAAGGTTGGGGTGTACAGTACATACATATGTAGACTGCGCTGCCGACCTGTCAGGTTCGATGCGTCTGGACTACACAAGGTTGGGGTGTACTGTACATACATATGTAGACTGCGCTGCTGACCTGTCAGGTTCGCTGCGTCTGGACTACACACAGTTGGGGTGTACAGTACATACATATGTAGACTGCGCTGCTGACCTGTGAGGTTCGCTGCGTCTGGACTACACACGGTTGGGGTGTACAGTACATAAATATGTAGACTGCGCCGCTGACCTGTCAGGTTCGCTGCGTCTGGACTACACACGGTTGGGGTGTACAGTACATACATATGTAGACTGCGCTGCCGACCTTTCAGGTTCGCTACGTCTGGACTACACAAGGTTGGGGTGTACAGTACATGCATATGTAGATTGCGCTGGCCTGTCAGGTTCGCTACGTCTGGACTACACAAGGTTGGGGTGTACAGTACATACATATGTAGACTGCGCTGCCGACCTGTCAGGTTCGCTGCGTCTGGACTACAGAAGGTTGGGGTGTACAGTACATACATATGTAGACTGCGCTGACCTGTCAGGTTCGCTGCGTCTGGACTACACAAGGTTGGGGTGTATAGTACATACATATGTAGACTGCGCTGCTGACCTGTCAGGTTCGCTGCGTCTGGACTACACAAGGTTGGGGTGTACAGTACATACATATGTAGACTGCGCCGCTGACCTGTCAGGTTCGCTGCGTCTGGACTACACACGGTTGGGGTGTACAGTACATACATATGTAGACTGCGCTGCTGACCTGTCAGGTTCGCTGCGTCTGGACTACACAAGGTTGGGGTGTACAGTACATACATATGTAGACTGCGCCCCTGACCTGTCAGGTTCGCTACGTCTGGATTACACAAGGTTGGGGTATACTGTACATACATATGTAGACTGCGCCCCTGACCTGTCAGGTTCGCTACGTCTGGACTACACAAGGTTGGGGTGTACTGTACATGCATATGTAGACTGCGCCGACCTGTCAGGTTCGCTGCGTCTGGACTACACAAGGTTGGGGTGTACAGTACATACATATGTAGACTGCGCCCCTGACCTGTCAGGTTCGCTACGTCTGGACTACACAAGGTTGGGGTGTACAGTACATGCATATGCAGACTGCACTGACCTGTCAGGTTTGCTGCGTCTGGACTTCACAAGGTTGGGGCGTACTGTACATACATATATGTAGACTGCACTGCTGTCAAATCGTGTCAAAGGGTTCCTTCACTGGGTGTGTGGAGAGACCTTATGAGCTGGGCCGGGTCTGTCTTGTCGGGCAGGAGTAGTGGCATAGGTTTATAGCGGACCGCATCCCTCCATAGGAACGCGGGGAGGATCAGCTACACAGTCACAGCCACAGCCACAGCCACAGCCACAGCCACATCCACATTCACAATCACAGCCACAGTCACAGCCACAGCCACAGCCACAGCCACAGCCACAGCCATAGCCACGGCCACAGTCACAGCCACAGCCACGGTCACAGCCACAGCCACAGCCATAGCCACAGTCACAGCCACAGCCACAGCCACAACCACAGCCACAACCACAGCCACAGCCACAGTTACATCCACATCCACAGCCACAGCCACAGCCACATCCACAGCCACAGCCACAGCCACGGCCACAGCCACAGCCACATGTACATCCACAGCCACATCCACAGCCACAGCCACAGCCACAGTCACAGCCACATCCACAGCCACAGCCACATCCACAGCCACAGCCACAGCCACAGCCACAGCCACAGTCACAGCCACGGCCACGGCCACAGTCACAGCCACATCCACAGCCACAACCACATCCACGGACACGGCCACAGCCACAGCCACAGCCACAGCCACAGCCACAGCCACAGCCACAGCCACAGCCACATCCACAGCCACAGCCACATCCACATCCACAGCCACAGCCACAGCCACAGCCACAGCCACAGCCACAGCCACATCCACGGCCACAGCCACAGCCACATCCACAGCCACAGCCACAGCCACAGCCACAGCCACAGTCACATCTACATCCACATCCACAGCCACGGCCACAACCACGGCCACAGTCACAGCCACAGCCACAGCCACAGCCACAGCCACAGCCACGGCCACAGCCACAGCCACGGCCACATCCACAGCCACGGCCACAACCACGGCCACAGTCACAGTCACAGCCACATCCACAGTCACAGCTACAGCCACAGCCACATCCACAGTCACAGCTACAGCCACATCCACAGCCACAGCCACAGCCACAGCCACAGCCACGGCCACAGCCACAGCCACAGCCACAGCCACAGCCACAGCCACAGCCACAGCCACAACTACAGCCACATCCACAGCCACAGCCACAGCCACATCCACAGCCACAGCCACATCCACAGCCACATCCACATCCACAGCCACATCCCCAGCCCCAGCCACAGCCACAGCCACAGCCACAGCCACAGCCACAGCCACAGCCACAGCCACAGCCACAGCCACAGCCACAGCCACAGCCACGCAGGAGTGGCTGGGGTGTACCGCGGAGCGCGTCCCTCCCTGGGAACCCGGGGGGATCAGCTGCACAGTCACAGCAGCCGAGTGGCGGTGAATACCTCAGCCAGCAGGGCGTGGCGCCTCTTTTATGCAAAGCCTCGCCACTCATCTGTTCCGCTGGGTACCGTAGTCTGGACCTTATGTGACGGGGTGTGGCCGAGCGGTGCCGCGCTGTTTCGGTGTGCACTACTGCTGGAGTCACCAGCGGCCGAGTGAGCCGACTAGCCGGAGCCGCACCATGCCACTCCGGACCTGAGGCTTAGTTTAGTAGTGTTGTAGGCGTCTGCGTGGCGCACACGGCACGCCCAGTCTATTAATTGTCAGCTCCGCGGCTCGGCTATCTCCGATCAGAGGAATCTCCCGCCCAGCTGGCAGCCATTAGCTCTCCGGCGGGGACACCTCGGATCACTGTCACTGAGACCGCACGCACGCACGCACGCACGCACGCACGCACGCACGCACGCACGCACGCACGCACGCACGCACGCACGCACGCACGCACGCACGCACGCACGCACGCACGCACGCACGCACGCACGCACGCACGCACGCACGCACGCACGCACGCACGCACGCACGCACGCACGCTCGCACGCACGCACGCACGCACGCACGCACGCACGCACGCACGCACGCACGCACGCACGCACGTACGCACGCACGCACGCACGCACGCACACACACACACACACACACACACACACACACACACACACACACACACACACACACACACACACACACACACACACACACACACACACACACACACACACACACACACACACACACACACACATGACATACAGTGAAGTGGAGAGGAGGCGACCATGAGCTAATTAGTGACGTCTGACACGAGTGTTCAGCTGTCCGACTGCCCATGTGGGGATTGGTGGCGGGGGAGAGGGAAGAGGGTGAGGAGTGCAAGAGAGAGGAAGATAGAGGGGCAGGGGTCAAAGGGAGGAGAGAGGGGGAGAAATGGAGAGGAAGGGAGAGATCATCACCAATCACTGCGTTCTTCTGTGTTATTCTTTCTTGCTGCCTTTAAACACACTTATTGACCTGATTTGACTGGACTCTGGAGTTTCACGAAATAACACTTTCGAGGAAACATTAGAGCATGGTAACTGGTAAGTAGAATGTCCAACGGTAAACACCTATTATATTATTTTGTGACAGCCATATTGATATATTTTCGGCCATATTTTGGCCGCATGGATACCGGGACATTGTCAAACATTTCTTGTTGCTGCACAAACATGGGATAAGTAGGTACATACATTGTTGCATCATGCCTGGGGCGGTCTATTCCTGAAATCGGCGTTCGTTATCACTACGCTCAAGTGTTATGTCAACTCAAAGCTACAGTTTAGCTGTTCTTACATTCTTTATTCGAATACTAATGCATAAGCAGGGCGTCGAGGAAAGAGCTTTTCCAATACGACCATGCATTGCATTTATGTTTCGCATATTCAATAGCTATGTTTATGGTATTGGTCATACATTGGAATATACTTGACCTGTGAAAGAAGCATGTCGAGTGAAACTTCCATCCGATTTAAAACGTGTTGTTTAAACACTGATTCATTAGGTGCACTTGTGAATATGCGACAAGCTATACAGTAGTGAAAGCCAGAACTTATCCACTTTAAACCTTGCAACGTTACCCCACATTCATCTGTACCATGATGACGAAATAGGTAATAACAAAGCTGACCAAGGACAACATATTCCTCTTCTGCATGGTGAACAGGCCCCAGGCGACGAAGCCGGGCGGTGCGCGCGTCTGCTCCAGCAGCAGCTGCAGGGAGAATCGGGCGGCTGCGGGCGTCTGGGGCGGCCAGCTGACCTCAGTCAGCGTCTCGTGCAGCTGCTGACCCTGCTGAAGCAGCCGGCTGCCGGCGCAGCTGGCGATCAGCAGCCGCAGGACCGATACCATCGAGCCGGCCATGAAGAAGTTGCTGCGGCCTGCGAACAGCGCGCCGCTCTTGTAGAACATGACGATGCTGATATAGCTGTGCAGCAGCATGGTGGTGGTGACGCAGGCGTAGAGGCTGAGGGTGGGGACCGAGCACAGCGCGGCGGCGTCGGCAGCCAGGCGCCGCACGCAGAGGTACGTCTTCTTCAGGTGACTCAGGCGCGACTCGAGGTCAGAGGTCAGGCGCGACTCGAGGTCAGATGGCGCCGCCAGGTGCTCCAGAGGTGGCTCGAGGGGGAGGTTTGGAGAGAAAGCAGAGCCGGTGCGCAGTCTTTCCGTCTTCAGTTCAGGTACAGTCCAAGGGTCTGCCCGGTCATGTCTGGTGGCGTTGACGTTGCTAACAACGAGCATTCCCATTTCAGTCTGATCGGGTAACATCCCCGCGTGTATAGCTCTTCTGTCAGCGCGCAGAGGCTCCCTTTCGCTGCCGATCCGCCGATAGCCCTCCTGCTCTCCACTCCCTCTGAGGTGCTCCTGACAGCACCTCCCGAGACGAACCTGGAAGAGAGCCAGCGCGTCCGCCAGACCTGCCAGCACCACCTCGAAGGCGATAGTGCTGCAGACTAGTATCACGATGAGCAGCACCTGCATGCCGTTGACGACCCAGTACCACGGCGACTGCTGCAGCTGCGGCGGCACCAGCATCGGGATGATGTATTGCGGGTGTGACAAGTTATCCTGACAGAAGAAGCCGACAGTTCCCAGGAGAGCAGAGCCAAGGATGAGGCCGCATATGAGGCCGGACTGAAGCTTGACGATGGTGTGGTCCCCCGGCCGGCGGTGGATCGCGGTGGCCTCCTCCAGCGCGGCCACGCGGCGCAGCACGGCGTGCAGCCGCCGCCGGTGTCGCAGCAGGTGCGGCAGTAGCAGCAGGGTGTGATACATGAACATGCCAATCGTGATGCTGACAATTACCGCCGGGGCAGAGCCGGCGGCGGTGACGGTGTTGGCGGTGTTGGCGGCGGCCGAGGCGAGGCAGAGAGTCAGCGGCAGGAGGCGCACCACGCGCCAGCCGGCCGACGGCTGATCCTGCTGCTCGTGCAGCCCGCTGAGAGTCAGCAGCGAGGCCAGCATCAGGGCGCAGCGCAGCAGGCGCGCATGATCCCACATGCTGAGGCGTGACGGCAGCGGCGACCGATAGCGCTTTGACACTGGCTTCAACTGTTTTTGCAACAACAAAATTCTTCTTCTACTTACATACTATGGCATGACAGGTGAAACTTCGGCTTTCGCTGTTGTTTGCTCCTCCGCCAGAGCTGCTCCCAGCTGACCGCTCCGTTGTGTGCTCAGAGTCTCACTGCGTCTTCTGTTGAACTCGCTCGATATCGTCGCTTTACGGGCCTTGATGGTGAACGGTGAACCTGGTCCCCAGTTAGTGCGATAACGATAATGCCCGCCATGAGTGGTGGCATACCAGCTGTAGTTATTCAGTGATGGCCGGGATCAGTGGTGGTATTTCAGTGTGGATATTCAATGCTTGTGGCCTAAGCTACATGCTAGAGGCCCTTACAGAGCTCCTATTCACGCTAAGGTGGCTATTAGTTAACCTCAGATATAAGCTGGCAGTTCGGCGGCCAATGGAAGCTCAATTGTGAGACGTGTTATTAAGGGTTAAGGGAGCGTGTTATTAACGGGAGGGCCACGATGAAGTGAGTTAGTTTGAAAATCAATAATTTGATGACCAGCGATGCACTCAGCTATTCGGAAGGTGCGGCCGGAGCCCTGCAATAAGCCATATATCACCAATAGAGCTGCAGACCCATTATGCCCAAGTATATTGTATACGGCATGCTTTTGATACTCAAATTCTGGGAAGGATTCAATTAAGTGAATATCGACTTGCTGAACTAAGCATTGGGCAGGTGAAATACATTGAAGATGGTAGATTGATGTTACCCTCAGTATATATTATTAATATACTCTTAAATTCGATGTCATATTATTTTTGTGTGTAATAGAAGGTCAATGCTGCCATAAGAATGGAGGAGGCAGACACATTTTCAAAGAGTGGGCCAACTTGCATACTTATCGATCAGGCATAGTTAAAAAGATCAAAGACATTTGTTTTTTGTTTAGTACGAATGTTTTTGAATGCATGGATTTCCGAGGTCAGGCCCCATGCTAAGCATAGCTCGTTGGGCGGGCCCTGTCCCCACCACCCGATCAAGCAATTCTTGGCGTCCGGCAGAATTTAGAAGCGAAAGTTTCACGTGCCCGACATACCTGGACACGGTCCACCCCGCCCTCTGACGTCACCTGACCTTGAGTGCGACCGCTGCCACCGACCACAGGCCATCCCAGTCATGGGCAAATAGCGAGCGCCGAAGCGACTCGAACCCGGGCTGACACTACCGGGTGAGGTCAGAAGCCCAGCGCTCTCCCAACTGGGCTACAAGGGCGGCAAGGGCGGCATTGGTATCTTTACGAGCAAGAAACTTGCACGCCTACACAAGGGCTCTTAAATCCTAGCGTCTTCGCCTTCCAGTGCCCGCAATTGCTCGTTTAACCCTTTGGATTAATTTGATTATCTATATTTTGGTAAATACTTTGGTCTTGATAAATCGAACAAATATGTGCAGTATCATATACAAACATAAACCGTATATTGCATGAAAGACACGAGCTTTATGTGACAGCAGGGCACAATGCAATTGATAATATACATGATAGGAGAACAACACAGAAATATTGACTAGAAGTATTAATATGCACTATATCGTCTATCCATATCAGCCACACCTCGACCACGGGCGCAGACACTGTGGTGTCACTGCTCCAGGCTGGATCGGAGGACAGTGGTGATCGACACCGCGTGCCACGGACGACGGCGACAGAGATTCGCTGGCGCAGCCATGCCGTCTCGCGCTTATCGCCCGTGCACGCTGGGATGCGGCGGCCGAGCTCGGCCAGAAAAGTAGCGCACGCCGGGCCGAGGACACCTGACGTCTCCACGGCCAGCGGCACGAAGCGGTACCGGTCGCCTAGCGCCTCGTATCTGGGCCTCTTCCGCTCCTCGGCGGCTGCGGCGGCTGAGCCCGGCTCGAAGGCCGATTCCACCAGCGTCGATGCTGCGTAGGTGTCGACGCACGTGGCGTCCCAGATGAGGCTACGGCCGTCACTGTCCGGGAATACAGTGAGACCGTCAGGCCGCCTGCCGTCTCCACGATCCAGCTCGACCGGCTCCAGGACGGACGGGACTCCCGCGCTGGCGAGGCTGCGCTTCACCACGTCATTGAGGCTTGCGTGACGTGGGAAACGACCGGCGCTGAAACGGCAGGAGAGTCCGTGTTGTCCGAGTCGGTCGACGGTTTGTCCGCAGCGGCAGCGGTGTGGTTCGCACACTTGGGCGCCCAGACAGTGGAGCTTCGCCACTGCCACGCGGACTGTGTCTTGATCTCGGTGCAGCCCGAGACTGGGCACCGGCACCACCTGCAGCCATACTCCGGTGTGCGGCTGGCTCGCCGCGACCAGGCGTGCTCGGTGCAGTTGGTTGGCGGAGGGCAGCAGACGTCGGCTCTCGCTGTCGCAGCGAGTCTGTCCCATACGCGCTGGCTGCTCGGCCACTAGTAATACAAACTGGTCCCAATAATTGGTGAAACATATACCGCATTTGCCGTGCAGGAATCTTGTTTTTGTACGTTACAGGCCACACCAGCAAAACCCATCCCTATCCAATTCCCTCTCGCCGATTCAGCAAATTTCAGCAAATGCATTCAATCCCAGGCCCAACAGATTTAGGCACAAACCACCTTAAGCGTCGCCTCTCTCCGGCTGACTGACGGCGCACGAGCAGCTAACACCCCGCTGTGCCGGCTGATGTGGCGGTGTGGCCGGCGGGGCCGGCGGGGCGCCCCACACCGCTCGCCGCTCGCCGCTGAACATTGACCGCCGCCTGTGACCGCTGACTCGCTGATGGACAGCGGCGCCGGGGGTCATTCACTCGGGCAGGTCATTAACTCACCGAATGAGAACGCTTAGAGGAGTCAATCAGCCGCCAAATGGGATCGCTCCGGGCGTGAAAGTCACACTCCCTTCATTTCGGCTTGACGTTCTCTTTGAAGTTTCTTATTTTTGACCATGTGTATTGTGGATAGGATGCTGGTGCGTTGTATTTCTATATTTTGAAATGAAAAGCAAACACATTTCTTGGATATAAAATTGCAAATAACTTACGACAAATGCCATATATCTACATATTCGCATCTTCCTGATCCCGGATACTGCTTCACCGGCCAAATATCAGGTCCACTGAGGCCGCGGACTGTCATGCGCTGCTGTATGATCGCGTCTGCGTTTCTTATGGACTGCATTAGCGTATGTTATTTGCGCTATCTCCTGTAGTATCAGCGCAGTGCGGCCATATCTGTCCGACCAATGCGTCACATCAGCCCATGGTATGTGCAGATACTGCGCCCTGCGGTATGCCGGCTGACGACTATCCCTGTCACTGGCCTGACGTGTGCGTTACCTACCGCTGCCCGTCGAGAGGCGCTGCGCCCGGATGGCGCCGGAGACGACCTGTGATCTCCACTGCGGCGGCACACTGCAGCGCCGACGGCCCCGGCTGCAGCCGGCTGGCGGGGAGACTGCAACGAATGGCCAGGGGTGCAGCCGACGCGCCTGGAGAGGCAGCGGCTATACACCGGGATGACGGGCCTGCCGCATCGCGTACAGAGGTGATGATGTGAGGCGCAGCTCCGCGGGTCGGGGGGCTGAGGGTTGGCGTCTGCGGCAGTATGCAGACATTGCCATGAACTGTGGCTAATGTGAGTGGTGCGAGGCAAGGAGAGGGCAGCCCTGACAAGCGCGTCGACCGGCGTAAATTATCGAGCAAACGCGTGAGTGTAAAAGCGACTGGTCATCCGGTCTCGGCGCTGCTGCTGCGGCATGATATGCATGCTCTCAGCCTGCGAGCTGATGATAATTGCACGATTTGTGGGCATTGGTAACCAGTAACAAGACGTTATGTATGAGCTCTGCGCACGGCAACTGCCACCTCATTGGCGCTGGCCACTTTCGTCTCTTGTGGTTTAATTTTCGGCTGTAGCGTTACGCCGGAGTTATTTTGAACCACAACGTCCCGACGGACGTCAGTCAGAGGCAAGTGAAAATGCGCCCTAATCGCCGATGGGTAGATTTTCCTACGGTGGTCAGCAGAGGGCGCAGACGCCCTCCGAACGACCCGCTCGCGCAGCCCCGCTGGCTCGCTGACACTGTAATTTGGCAGACAAATGGCATTGGGGGGAGGCGGATGAGGCCACTCCGTCTTGGTGCATGTGGGCACGGACTGTGCTGCGGGTGACACGGTGTTTCGAAAGGCGAAGTCATCGTGCAGCTACCGCGGGAGGTCTCCTGGGAGTCAGGCCGATCATTTAGTCTGCGGTTGTTTCGCCACGCTATCCGCCCCACACGGATGCAATGATTTTTGCTACAGTGATTGTGATAATCACGCTTAAAGGGCATGACTCTGCTGGTGGCGAGACTGCTGTAGGTCTTAAGATATCCAGTTGCATACATCAACATTGCACTCGGTGAGTTTCGTCAAATCCTGACACCTATGATCACAATTGATTTCTGCGACTGGCTAAAATATGAAGAGTTCAAATAACTGACCTGAAAATGGTATTACTATTTTACAGCACTTGCGAAACAATGTAAAACATCGCAAATACTTCATATTATATAATTATTAATACAAAAGTTGGTATACAAAATTGTAAGTTTATTTCAGAATCGCCCATCAAAATGATTATCGATATTGTAACATAATGTCAGCCACAATAAAACAATAGCAATGCATGTGGCCTGACACGATACGCATGCAACATGCTACCAATTATTCGCGAAATGCATTACAGTAAATAGTTCGCTGCAAAGCCACGCCCTGCTGGCGGTGGCGGTGCTGGCCGGCGGTTGCCTCCCATCACCAACCACGGGGGTTTGTCAAGTACGCCCCTACAACTCAGGAATTGTTGGTCGTAAATTGAAAATAAAAACACCATTTGGAAGGTCATGATGTCTTTAATCTTAAATCATGCTTTAGTTACTGCCTGATATGTTTCAAGTCATTGCCGTTTCGTCTTCGTTTATATGTTTTGAAGCGTGTATATCCACTTCATAAATCGAAGAGTGATAAGAGAGTTGAAGTATTTCCAAACATTGTTCTCGTGACTTGACATAGGTCAGCAATGTGGCTTTGCAAGATGTTAACAGTTAGGAAGAATATGCCAATATCATGAAAAATGTACTGACAGTTGTATGGCCTTGCATCACGGGTGGAGTTTCCTATTCAAATGGTGGGGCGACTGCCCCACTAACTTTGTGTTTTCCCACCAACTTTAGTCAGATTTGAAGGTTTCCTGGCGATGAAATGGCCATTTTTCACCTGAACCATTGAAAACAACCAGCCTATATGACATTTTGCCCCACCAACTTTTTCTGAAAATCTCCACCCATGCCTTGCATTCACTCCTTTTACTGCGGCCCTCAAGGATGCAAGAATGCAAGGAAGCATACGTTAGGTTGACTTGGAAGCCATACTGAAAGGCTTGGTATTGAAAAGGGATCTTTTTCAATACCAAGTCAATTCAACCAAGCACAAATTTGCATGCTCCTTTTCACCCCGGCATAAACTTTTGCTCGTTTCACCTTCTGACACCTCCAAACTGCACCTCACAACCAAACTGCGAGCGGACGGGGCACGGTGAGCGATGAACACTCTCTGTGGAAACTGGATGTCATCTGCGCCGCAGGACGCCACAGCGGTCGGTAGTGGTCGGCTCGCCTTATCACCCGGGACCATCAGACCCCGGGCAGCTGCCTGATTCCAGCGATACACTGCCTCTCCACAGAGGTCTCTCTCCACACCCCAAATAACGGATAACACACTTCCCTAGCCTCACTCAGGGACAGGCAACAATGTAAAACCATTCCCATGGTAGAGATAATCCACAACAAACTACCTGACTGGAGCAACAATAACAACCAAATTAAAAAGATTGATGATTTTCATGTGTAGAATAAGTCAACATTGGCGTGTATATTGGTGATCATGAGGACACTGTTCACTGACGGTTTCGTGCTTTTACAACATTTGCAAGTTTTTTTTTGCGTGTTTTTTTTTTGCATCAGGGAAGTGAGAGGTTGAAAGAGCTGATGGTAGATGTCACTGGTAAAAGACGGCTTGCTGGACGTGGCGGGCAGTCAAAAACATGGCAGCTCAAGCAGCAATCCGCGCCCCTTCTCCTCCCACCAGAGGTGAAACTCCACGCCACACCCCACTAGACAGAGCTCACAGGCCCGTCGCTGGATATCCGTCCACAGTCCACACTCCACAGTCCACACTCCACAGTCTACACTCCACAGTCCACACTCCACACCCACCTCTGCAGACTAACCAACCAACACCGCAGGCTCTTGGCAACAGTGCACAGCCCTCCAGACATCCCATTCGACCCCGACCTGTCACTGCACAGATGTCTATATCTCGGACCAATTAGCCCGTACACATACATCGACACAGCTGCCGGCACCCGTTAAGTGCCCCGGCGCGGTGAGGCGGTCAGTACCGAAGTGAGAAGGCCTCACCATCAGTTCCGTCCACAGGCACGCCACGCCCACCGCCTGACGCCACGCCCACCGCCTGACCTGCTGTTGACCTTGCCCGTTGTCAGCCACACCTGTTTGTGTGAAGCGACGTGTGAAGCAACGTGTTGGTGCGAAGCAAAGCAAAAGAACAACGTGTGAAGGGTGTGAGGTGTGGCGAGAGATGCAAACTGATCATCAGTCCGCTGTTGCTAGTCAGTGATACTTCAGATTATTGGGAGTGCATTTTTACCTTTATAAAGTTGGAATGTGAGCCACTTTTAAGCGTTAGAATCGAGGCTCATCTAAACTGTTGTTGTTTTTTTCTTTCAATATTTTCGCAGACGATGTTCACTCCGTTTTATCACCTCTCGCACAGTGACACAATACTATATATAGCAGTCTAGGCCTTGGCTACGAAGGTTATTTTCTGGTTTTACTCCGCAACTTTGTAACATTAGAGCACTGTGCAATTCGCGGCGGTAGTTTACATTTGGTCCAAGTTTCACCGGCGCCATTTCCTGTTCGTTTCAGCACGGTTACACAGCTGTACAAACAAGTGCAGTGCACTCAAACGCCAAACGGAGTGGGGCTTGCCGGCTAAAACACTCTTGTGGGTTGACTTTGTCCAACAAAGCCGACAAACTTTATTGGATGTGGATTCTTGTCATATTGAGGGTTGTCTATAAACATGACATTCTTCATTTCAATCCACTGGCAATCGTTACAAAATATTGATGAAAAGAGCAATCGGCCGGTTACTTGGCATGTCATGTATCTGTAGATTTATACGATCGTCAATAATGTTTTGACACTTATTCTGTCGACTATGTCAACCAATCCCAGCTCATATAAAACCACTTACCCCTTGCTATTTCCGCATTCTCTCCGTCAATAGACCACCTCCACACCGTCCTGCTGTGTATTGCACGATACAGCACACTGTGCACACATAAAACGGTGACGTCATCATACTGCAGCCGATGACGTCATCAGTGTGCATTTCCTGTTGGCGGCAGGCGGCGATGACTGTGCCGCGTCCGAATCCTTTTGAGGCCAAACACCATGGCCAGGGGAAAATACAACGGACAGAGAGCCCGGGCGGTGAGGTCTCCATTGATTAGCTATATAATGTGGAAGGTCGCTCATTAATGGTATTTTTACAGTGTGCAGAACGTGCAAGGTAAAAAATGTGAATATGTGTTCATCAAGATTCATCGGACATTTGAAACGTTTTTAACAAGGAAGCGACGACTTAACCTATCACGTTTATATCGCAGGCAAAGGTACTTACATAAACCATTTTTAAGCAAACATTTTGCGGCTTTCATATAAGTACAATATTTAAAGTAGGTAGTAATGCCAGCGGTTTTCGAAGCAGCTGTCTGTTTTTGGTGACGCTCGGTGTTGTAGGCCGCATTGCTGTCTATGCTGTGTGTGACCACATAGTTATATCAATGTGTATGGCCACTGGCCAGGGATTAGCCCCTGTATTGGCCGTCATACCAGCTGCGGCGGCCGGCCGGCTCTCCGCATTGTTGCCGTGTGTCGGTGTAGCTGGCAGTGCTGTTGTTGTCCAGTCATTCTGGTGGCCGGGGCGGCCTCTAGTCTGCAGGCTGGCCTTGGCGCCTCTCTTCCGTCCTCCGACGGCTCCCCGAGCAGCCTCCTCTCCCCTCCCCTCCCCCGCCCCCGATCCCGGTCCGTCGCCCCTGGCGGCCCCAGCTGATGGTAATCTATGGCTGCTGCTTTAACCCGCGTACCGCTGCCGCTGGCTGAGATATGCCCGCGCTGCCGCTGGCTGAGATATGCCCGCGCTGCCAGGATGATGTCCCTGATGGCCACTACCGTTGCGTTCGAATCGATCATAGCGTGATATCGGGGTGCCGAAAGTTCGATAGGACAGCATTATAAATGGGGCGATGATATTGGGTAAAATGTAATATCATTTCCTAATTAATGAGTCTGCCCTTCACATGGTATTATTGCCGCGTTATAGGGTCATCTCGCCATTAACAGCGCATAAAGCATGGTTATGCAGGAGGCAGCGGCAAATATATATTTTACACAATGACAGTAAGCTAAAGTAACGATGACCGTTGAGTCTGTTTTCGCTGCGGACAGGTGCCGGGCGCACAATACCGATTTGTCATCGACTTGCAACGGTTACATTTTAGGCCACGTAAATTAGCTTTGGACATGTCGTTCCCATTGCGACAGTAAATCTACATAGTACAGACCGTTTTGTTAGTTGATCTCCAGACGACAAATAATTTTTGTTCGACCTTTGGATCTGATGCATGAATCGCACGTCTGCAGAAATGTGCCTGTTCGCAGAACGAAGCATACATTAATTCGAGGTATATTAGCATTGAAGAAGTTGACAATGTTTTAACCCGCCATTGACTGGGGGGGGGGGGGGGGGGGGCGTTTAAAGCCCCCCCCCCCCCGATGAACTTTCGTAATAGCTAAAAAAGCAACAGCGCTATCAACGTGAAACTTCGGATACCTTCTTTTACATGGATTTGACGTCTTCTGTGTAAACATAAAGTAATGTCGTAGAACAAATGGCGAGTTTTAGCGAATTTAGTGACGTCACTACGCATGAGTTTTACATCAAAATCAGCTAAACTTTAACAGACCGTAAAAATGCCATATTTTGAGAAAAATGCAATCCAAGAACGTCAAAACATAGCAAATAGCAAGGGCTACAACATGGCTATCTCGGATTTTTGAACATTTTGGTCTTAACCCCCCCCCCCCCCTCCTCCACCCAACACAAATGGGGAACAATGTCCACATTTTTTTTCTTCGAAGATATTTAAAACAAAACGGAATATATGTCAGATAACTACATATGACAAACTACCATACCAAATTTAAAAATGATATCACCATTTTTGATTGACTTATGGCATCTAAAGTATGGGTAACTCATGACTCATTGCTTTGATTGACCAGATACAGACAAATACATGTCACCACTGTATGTCTGAGACAAAATTGGTCTATAAACATGCCTTTGTTATTTAGATTTAGCAATGCAAATGTTTTACCTTCAGAGACCTCATTTTTATTTTATTTTATACATTTAGTTCGAATGTTTTTGAATGGATGGATTTCCGAGCTCAGGCCCCGCGCTAAGCATAGCGATTTTTACCTTTGACCCGACCTTGACCTGATATGTGACCTCAATTAAAAAATGCCGAGTATGCTTTAGATGCGTCTTATGAGAGCTTTCGAATGGCTCCTTGTGCAATGTGCGTCTCGCTGCGATAATTGTTTCCGGAGATAACGAGGGGGCAATGCCCCCCCCCCAGGTCAATGGTGTTCAAATGAGATCCCGTTCAAGCGCGGGTTAAAATGTAAGTGAGATTTAGAAGCAGGCCGCCTGATTTACGCAAACGCGATTTGTATTTGCCTCAACAAATCCTAAGAGACCGTAATTCCATAAAGTCATTGTACAATGTACAATTGTACATGGACACGGGATCGAAGAAGATCGTATAATATTTTAAATAATACAAAATTACATACAATTTTAATCTAGTTTCATTGACTGGGATCCCAAAGTTCATAATCAGTGTCTTCTTTCCAAATGTCGGTGGGTGCTCATCAAAGTGTCTTCTTTCCAAATGTCGGCGTTGCTCATCAAAATATTATTTAGAACGCGTAAGCTATTTCACAACTTTGTTTTTTGGCTATTTTTCGGATACGCCTAAAGATAAACAATAACGATTCTTCATGGCATAGCTGATGTCTTTCGAAATTCTGTCACTCGGATAGACCCACATTCGCCGAACTGCCTCTGTGCCTCGTCTCCGCCACGCCTGACAACGCCCCTCCTCCGCGCACCGGCAGCCGCAGTGTATGTATGTGTGGGTGATATCGCTGCAGCGGCGGCGGCAGTGTATGTATGTGTGACCGATATGACAGCAGCGGTGGCGGCGGCGGTGGCGGCCGATGACGCCGTGGGTGGCGGCTGGCGCGCGCAGTGTATGTATGTGTGACCGATATGGCAGCGGCGGCGGCGGCGGCGGCGGCGGTGTCGGCCGATGACGCTGTGGGTGGCGGCTGGCGCGCGGGCCGCGCTGATCCGCCGGAACGCTGCTCCACTGCGCACCGTCAGCAGCTCCGCGTCCATTGTGCGCAGCTCCCAATACACGCCGCTGCCGCCGCTGCCGCCGCTGCCGCCGCTGCCGCCGCTGCCGCCACTGCCGCCGCTGCCGCCGCTGCCGCCGCTGCCGCCGCTGCCGCCGCTGCCGCCGCTGCCGCCGCTGCCGCCGCTGCCGCCGCTGCCGCCGCTGCCGCAGCTGCCGCCGCTGCCGCCGCTGCCGCCGCTGCCGCCACTTTTGCCGCTGCCGCCGCTGCCGCCGCTGCCGCCGCTGCCGCCGCTGCCGCGCTGTAATCTTCCCGGAGCCACCCACGGCGGCTAGGTGGAGTGACTCGAACTGCTGACGGCAGACGTCACTGGGCCATTACTCCGCACGGGAAGACACAGGACGGACGCTGAGGCAGACGTCACTGGGCCATTCCCCGCACAGGAAGACACAGGACGGACGCTGAGGAAGACGTCACTGGGCCCCGCACGGGAAGACACAGGACGGACGCTGAGGCAGACGTCACTGGGCCATTTCCCCGCACGGGAAGACACAGGACGGACGCTGAGGCAGATGTCACTGGGCCATTCCCCCGCACGGGAAGACACAGGACGAACGCTGAGGCAGACGTCACTGAGCCATTACCCCGCACGGGAAGACACAGGACGGACGCTGAGGCAGACGTCACTGAGCCATTACCCCGCACGGGAAGACACAGGACGGACGCTGAGGCAGACGTCACTGAGCCATTCCCCCCGCACGGGAAGACACAGGACGGACGCTGAGTCAGACGTCACTGAGCCATTCCCCCGCACGGGAAGACACAGGACGGACGCTGAGGCAGACGTCACTGGGCCCCGCACGAGAAGACACAGGACGGACGCTGAGGAAGACGTCACTGGGCCCCGCACGGGAAGACACAGGACGGACGCTGAGGCAGACGTCACTGGGCCCCGCACGAGAAGACACAGGACGGACGCTGAGGAAGACGTCACTGGGCCCCGCACGGGAAGACACAGGACGGACGCTGAGGAAGACGTCACTGGGCCCCGCACGGGAAGACACAGGACGGACGCTGAGGCAGACGTCACTGGGCCATTCCCCCGCACGGGAAGACACAGGACGGACGCTGAGGAAGACGTCACTGGGCCCCGCACGGGAAGACACAGGACGGACGCTGAGGCAGACGTCACTGGGGGCCCGCACGGGAAGACACAGGACGGACGCTGAGGCAGACGTCACTGGGCCCGCACGGGAAGACACAGGACGGACGCTGAGGAAGACGTCACTGGGCCCCGCACGGGAAGACACGGGACGGACGGATCAACGTCCGACGAAAGCACGGTGTCGGTGTAGCGGAGGCTAATTCCAGGCTTCTGGTAGTGAAGAGTTATCGTGCTCCCGTGGGGCCAGCGAATGACCAGAGTGGCAAGATAGCCGGGGAACGTAGTCATCTAGATGTCGTTTAGAACGGAGAACAAAGGTAGTCAGACAGTGAACTGATGTGACCCTCTTTCGGGTGACTGGCAGTCCAGTCCGGCTGTCAGTCACCCAGTCTGCGCTGCGACACACCGAACGACTGATTCGAATCTGCGGGTCCACCGCTCGGTGACCTTTGTTCCCCTGTAGGCATTGTGTCCAGCGGACCTGACAGGGTGGCCGCCGCCCAGCGTCGCCAAACGCCGCTAATTACCGCCGTTAGTCACGTGACAACGATCCCCGGGCTCTCCTGTGTCAGCGGGACAGCGCGCCCGATCGTCATCCGCTGACGCAGGCGCTGATTGGTGGAGATCTGCTCACGGCTCACGCGCGCTGCCCATTGGCCGTGCTGTGGCCCTGCTTTATGACGACACGGTGTCACCGCGGGGGCGTGTGAACAGACAGAGGTGGCCGCGGCGGAGGCAGCTGACGCGGTCCTCCCTGGGTGCTGCCGTTGCAGGCTGCTGTGGCCGCCGCCAGTGACTCAGCGAGTACGCCCTGCGTGAGTGCGCCGCCAGTCACGCGGCCGCCCGCTGCGGGCAGCCGTGACACAAGACATCGCTGCGCCAGGGGTCATGCATGTAATGCATGTATCCACCAATTATGGCTTATTCAGCAGGTCACTGATTCAGAAGTAGCTGCGTGGTCTCGGCATAATGAGAAGTGAAAGTCACGTTAAAATACCATGCAAGAGGACTGCAAGTGAAATACAGCAAATGCCACCGGGGGATAATTTAAGAGACAGGGCCAATTAAGACATGACGTGTTGGCGTTGAAATCACTTAATGAACAGGGTATCTTAAAATAAATCTGCCCTCGTAGTTTGTCAGTGTAATTATAAGTTTATATGTATATATATATATATATATATATATATATATATATATATATATATATATATATATATATATATATATTATATATATATATATATATATATATATATATATATATATATATAATATATATATATATATAAGTACTATCTCTGATAACAGCTTAACGTTTGGTTAGTGGTAGGATTTGAAGAGCAACTGAGATAAGTATTCATTAGGTAAATTGGGAGAGCTGACTGATGGCAACATTTCTCACACCAGGATTTTGATTGCCATTTCCAATTTTCACAGAATAGGCCACTTGTGTTGCTTAATTGCAAAATATTTCAGCTGCAACAAATGCTATCTGTTTGAATAATGAATACATCACGGAACCAACCATGACGCTGTTGAGGTTTTTTATCCGTGATAGCCCATTAACCCTCTGTGCTATCGCTGTCTTTCCAAGCTCATGTAGAAGAAACTTGTCTAAAAATGGAGCACCCATCAGCAGATCTGACATCAACATCGAAGGTCATTAGCTAGGCTTCCGGAAACACCAATAGAAAGAAACGGAACGCTAACAGCAATTGGACCGAGTCTCATTACACTACCCCGACACGCCCATCGATGTAATTAATACACCGATTGACGCAGACAGTTATAATCGACGAGAGCCGCGGAGAGCCGACCGAGGGTAGAGCAGCGAGCACCGGACAGCAGCGAGCACCAGACAGCAGCGAGCACCAGACAGCAGGGAGCACCAGACAGCAGCGAGCACCGGACAGCAGCGAGCACCGGACAGCAGCGAGCACCAGACAGCAGCGAGGACCAGACAGCAGCGAGCACCAGACAGCATCGAGGACCACACAGCAGCGAGGACCAGACAGCAGCGAGCACCGGACAGCAGCGAGCACCAGACAGCAGCGAGGACCAGACAGCAGCGAGGACCAGACAGCAGAGAGGACCAGATAGCAGCGAGGACCAGACAGCAGCGAGCCCCGGCCAGCAGCGAGCACCGGACAGCAGCGAGGACCAGACAGCAGCGAGCACCAGACAGCAGCGAGCACCAGACAGCAGCGAGGACCAGACACACAGA
>JAXIVJ010013132.1:5000-38114 GCA_036785665.1 Chirona hameri
CGGAGGGCGACGCCTGGGACGCGCGTACAGCGCGCTGTCGTCGTCGTGCACCTCGGACCTGGTGAGCCTGCAGCTGGACCCGCTGCTGTCGGATGAGGAGAGGAGGACGTGCTGTGTGGTGGAGAAGACGGCAGCGCGTCGGGGCGGAGGACGGGAAGAAGAGGGATGAAACTAGGACCTGCGGGGAGGAGGTCGGCGACCAAGCTTCATCGGGTGGGCGATTGAGGTGGGTCGGGAGGGAGGACCGAAGGTGATGAGACGATGGCCGAGGCAGTGATGGCCTGCGGATACCAAGCGGAGCTGTGGCTCCCGCCGGAGCCGAGCCGAGGACTAGCCAGGTGTGTGTGCGTGTGGGGGGAGCGGAGAGTATCGCTTCCCACCTCCATGTGCGCGGTTCGGGAGGCGCCGATGGACAGACGAAGGGCGCTGAGTGAGTGCTGTGTGCCCGTGTACATGTGCCAGGCTACAGGAGCGCCGAATGTCGGTCAGGGCTGCAGGAGGAATGCATGCGTGTTTGGTCTGCCGAGATGGTGCGCTGCGGTGGAGACAGCAGACCTGAGAACAGCTAGAGCTGAGAACTAACAGACCTGAGAACAGCAAGCGGAGAGATGCTGAGAACAGCAGAGCTGAGAACAGCAGAGCTGAGAACACAGAGCTGAGAACAGCAGAGCTGAGAACAGCAGAGCTGAGAACAGCAGAGCTGAGAACAGCAGAGCTGAGAACAGCAGAGCTGAGAACAGCAGAGCTGAGAACAAGCAGAGCTGAGAACAGCAGAGCTGAGAACAGCAGAGAGAGAACAGCAAGGAGCTGAGACTAGCAGAGCTGAGAACAGCAGAGCTGAGAACAGCAGAGCTGAGAACAGCAGAGCTGAGAACAGCGGAGCTGAGAACAGCAGAGCTGAGAACAGCGGAGCTGAGAACAGCAGAGCTGAAAACAGCAGAGCTGAGAACAGCAGAGCTGAGAACAGCAGAGCTGATAACAGCAGAGCTGAGAACAGCAGAGCTGAGAACAGCAGAGCTGAGAACAGCAGAGCTGAGAACCAGCAGAGCTGAGAACAGCAGAGCTGAGAACAGCAGAGCTGAGAACAGCAGAGCTGAGAACAGCAGAGCTGAGAACAGCAGAGCTGAGAACAGCAGAGCTGAGAACAGCAGAGCTGAGAACAGCAGAGCTGAGAACAGCAGATCTGAGAACAGCAGAGCTGATTACAGCAGAGCTGATTACAGCAGAGCTGAGAACAGCAGAGCTGAGAACAGCAGAGCTGAGAACAGCAGAGCTGAGAACAGCAGAGCTGAGAACAGCAGAGCTGAGAACAGCAGAGCTGAGAACAGCGGAGCTGAGACAGCAGAGCTGAGACAGCAGAGCTAAGAACAGCGGAGCTGAGACAGCAGAGCTGAGGAAGTGGCGCTGAGACAGCAGAGCTGAGGAAGTGGAGCTGAGACAGCAGAGTTGGAGCTGAGACGGCTGAGTTGGAGCTGTGAAGCAGCGGAGCTGTAGTGCCGCTGTGCAGCAGCGGAGCTGTAGTGCTGCTGTGCAGCAGCGGAGCGGTGGAGCTGTAGTGCCGCTGTGCAGCAGCGGAGCAGCGCAGCTGTAGTGCAGCAGCAGAGTAGCGGAGCTGTAGTGCAGCAGCGGAGTAGCGGAGCTGTAGTGCTGCTGTGCAGCAGCGGAGCAGCGGAGCTGTAGTGCAGCAGCGGAGCTGTAGTGCCGCTGTGCATCAGCGGAGCGGTGGAGCTGTAGTGCAGCAGCGGAGCAGCGGAGCTGTAGTGCCGCTGTGCAGCAGCGGAGCGGTGGAGCTGTAGTGCCGCTGTGCAGTGTAGCGAGATACATTTTAAATTGTCCAAAAGAAACAGAGGGAAAAAGAAGAAAGTATAGAGATAAGCAGAAGAATAGAAACATTCTAAAAGCAAAAGCTATGTGTAATTTTAAAATTGAACATGGAAGGAACGGCGGCCGTGTGCACACCAAACACTTCAACAGTGGAGACGCCGGCTGAAGCCCCCCACGCAGGCAACAAATACCCTCGTTCCGACCTGTGTACCGCCAGGGTGTCGCTATTAAGGCACCAGGCCCATTAAAGGACACCATAACAGCAGCTGCGCGGCGCCATTAAGTGTGAGCGCCGGCCAGCGGCCCGGGTCACGTACGGCGCTCGGCAGAAGCCTCTGCGCAGGATCCTGACCCAGATCACGGCAGCAAGCTCCGCCTCTGGGCCGCTGTAGACAGCAGTTCCGGCCGCCGCAGGCATCCACAGGCCGTTGCAGCCGGGTGAGAAGGACCAATGACAGGACAGCAAAAGGGAATCGAAAATTAAAACCGAGTGGAGAAAAAATCACGGCAGCAAGGCGCCAATCTGGCAACTGACCTGATTTTTCAAGCAAAAAGTTGATAAAAGGGCCTGCAAGAGGGGTGAAGGGGCGGCAGATCGAACAGCAGAGCAGCAAGGACGGGACCGATCTTCAAATTGCCGATAATGCGCCCAGGCCTCCAAACAGTCCAAGTAAGTTTCAGAGGAACAGAGTTCGGCAGTGAGCAGGGACGGAAGCAGGCTGGGGCCGCGGCTCCTCGCCGCGAGCCTCAGTCTCAGAGGAGACAAGATGGGGCAGTGAGTAGGGACGGAAGCAGGCTGGGGCCGCGGCTCCTCGCCGCGAGCCTTAGTCTCAGAGAAGCCGCGTCAAGGACCATCACAAGTCAGCCTTCAAGATTTGCTGTTGTTTAGTTCTATAAATTTCATACTGGAGAAAGTAGCCGCATTTCACATGAAGTAAGGTCGGAAAGTCTGTACAATCCTTATACCCTCCTTATAATCCATGGTCAGTTAATTTGTTGTGAATCTGAACACCATACAAATTTAATTTGCACAGTGTTTCGGCCGGTTTTTTTCTTCTTCTTCGTCGTTTTGTTCTTCTCTCATTGAACTCCCCTGCTATTTGGGCATTTGTTTGGTCATGTAGTCACGATATTCTTAATTATGCCTACGCGAGTATGTGTATGGTTGAAAAATTATCATATATTGATTGCCTGACTAGTTATACTTCTAACGTAAATCAAAACTCTGATATGGTTTGGACGTTTATGTTTGCGTCTTTTATAACTCTCGTGCTTTAAATGCAACCGATTATGGAGCTTGTGCCAATGCTGGTGGTGGTCGCCGATGGGATTTATTTGACTGGTTGACTGTTCGAACTGATGTGACTGATGTGACTGGCTGAATTTTGTTGACTCTATTCGAACTGCTGCCTATAAGACGAATGATATTGTATTCACGAAACAATTAACTTGAACTATCGGTGCACAATTTTCTGTAAATATAGCCTTGTGTGAATTACCTAGTACTCTAATTCGGAATGTGACTGAAAGATGGATTGAGGAAGGAATATCAATGAGATGGAGCGCTAGTTTGAGGGGAAGTCACGTAATATAATTAGTAATGTTAACGTAAAAATATATATGTAGGGACAAGCGATGATGTGACTTCAATGCTTCCAAGGCAGGGTAATGCAATTTTTGCGGCTAGATGTGATGAAATACTCAATTCAAGGTTCCGAGGTTTAATGTTTATTTTGGTGAACAATGTTTACTGATATATTGAAGGCCAACTGTTTCTGGTAAAACCCGAGTGATGTGATAATTATGTGAAATACCCGTACTGAAAATTTTCAGGAATGGCTAACCCGATTGCCAGCAGACAGGGTGACCGATATTTTTCTTAACCTTGCCATTCAATTATCCGGTTCGGTTGATTATTTGGTCTGATTGGTGACATTTTCAAATCCGATCAAATTAACTTCACTGTGGTTAATTTGCAATTTAATCTGTAAGCCTTTTTACGCAATCTTTGATGTCAGGATCGGTTGATGACAGGGTCATCATTTCAACGTTTCGGCATATACAAACAGATCATTTAGGGATTGTGTCGTGAGGATTTTGATAAACAGGTCTTATTGACGAATTGTCGAGTATGTGCTAATATTGTTTCCACACAGCCCTAAGCCGCCGATAATTGCAAGACTTTTAATTTAATTTTGTTAAGCAACGTTATTTTCATTAAGTTCAAAGCTAACTGAGTAAAGTAAATATTTCCCAAGGAAAAGGAAAGTGAGGAAGGCTGTGTTGGAATGTTTACGATTCTCGCAGTTAACTGTCTCCTTAACAAGCGCGAAATTATGGGATGGTTGTTTGCTCTATGGAAAGATATGGCGGTATGATACAAATCACGGTCATGTACAATTTCGTCCCTGTTCATCTCGCTGTTAAAAATTAACGCCAGAATAAAATCGCTGTCATGAAAAATTCGCACAAGTGTCCACACGGCCAGCGTCACCGATCACCGCTACCGGCCGCTGGGACACTGACCCCACGCGCCCGATCCCAAAACACATGACGTCATGAACCCCCCTGGACGAGAGGGTCCGGCCAGACGGTCAGACGCTAGCCTAACGAGGGGAAAACCCGTGGATTTCGCTCAGGTGGGACAGTTGTTGTACATACAGAAAAGTACTGAGCACCAAGTACCAGGTGTCCGTACCGAGTACCGAGTGCCGAGTACCCAGTACCGAGTATCGAGTACCGAGTACCGAGTACCGAGTACCGTGTACCAAGTACCGAGTACCGAGTACCGAGTACCGAGTACCGAGTACCGAGTACCGAGTACCGTGTACAGAGTACCGAGTACCGTGTACCGAGTACCGAGTACCGAGTAACGTGTACCGATTACCGAGTAACGTGTACCGATTACCGAGTACCTAGTACCGTGTACCGAGTACCAAGTACCGAGTACCGAGTACCGAGTACCGAGTGCCGAGTACCGAGTACCGCGTACCAAGTACCGAGTACCGATAACCGAGTAACCGAGTACCGAGTACCAAGTAGTGAGTACCGATTACTGAGTACCCATTCCTGAGTAACGAGTACCGAGTACCGAGTGTCGAGTACCGAGTGCCGAGTACCGAGTACCAGGTGCCGAGTGCCGAGTGCCGAGTACCGAGTACCAAGTGCCGAGTACTGAGTACTGAGTACTGAGTACTGAGTATCGAGTACCGAGTACTGAGTACCGATTACCAATTACAGAAACACGACCCGTGGTACACTATAGTCACAAAATACACTACACAATGCACACTACACAATACACTACACAATATACACTACACAATATACACTACACAATATACCCTACACAATATACACTACACAATATACACTACACAATATACACTACACAGCATAAACTACACACACTCCACAAATACACTACAAATGGTATCACGCCAGCGACGCTTCTTCACGCTAACAGTTATAAGATAAATACATACATACATACATACATACATACATACATATGTATGTATGTATGTATGTATGTATGTATGTATGTATTTATCTTATAATACATGTATTTATCTTATGTATGTATGTATGTATTTATCTTATAATTTTACATACATACATACATACCTACATACATACATACATACATACATACATACATACATACATACATACATACATACATACATACATACATACATACATACATACATACATACATACATACATACATACATACATACATACATACATACATACATACATACATACATACATACATACATACATACATACATACATACATACATACATACATACATACATACATACATACATACATCCATCCATCCATCCATCCATCCATACATACATACATACATACATACATACATACATACATACATACATACATACATACATACATACATACATACATACATACATACATACATACATACATACATACATACATACATACATACATACATACATACATACATACATACATACATACATACATACATACATACATACATACATACATACATACATACATACATACATACATACATACATACATACATACATACATACATACATACATACATACATACATACATACATACATACATACATACATACATACATACATACATACATACATACATACATACATACATACATACATACATACATACATACATACATACATACATACAGGCAAACAGGCATACAGGCATTCAGGCATACAGGCATACAAGCACACAGGCACACAGGCACACAGGCACACAGGCACACAGGCACACAGGCACACAGGCACACAGGCACACAGGCACACAGGCACACAGGCACACAGGCACACAGGCACACAGGCACACAGGCACACAGGCACACAGGCACACAGGCATACAGGCATACAGGCATACAGGCATACAGGCATACAGGCATACAGGCATACAGGCATACAGGCATACAGGCATACAGGCATACAGGCATACAGGCATACAGGCATGCAGGCATGCAGGCATGCAGGCATGCAGGCATGCAGGCATGCAGGCATGCAGGCATGCAGGCATGCAGGCATGCAGGCATGCAGGCATGCAGGCATGCAGGCATGCAGGCATGCAGGCATGCAGGCATGCAGGCATGCAGGCATGCAGGCATGCAGGCATGCAGGCATGCAGGCATGCAGGCATGCAGGCATGCAGGCATGCAGGCATGCAGGCATGCAGGCATACAGGCATACAGGCATACAGGCATACAGGCATACAGGCATACAGGCATACAGGCATACAGGCATACAGGCATACAGGCATACAGGCATACAGGCATACAGGCATACAGGCATACAGGCATACAGGCATACAGGCATACAGGCATACAGGCATACAGGCATACAGGCATACAGGCATACAGGCATACAGGCATACAGGCATACAGGCATACAGGCATACAGGCATACAGGCATACAGGCATACAGGCATACAGGCATACAGGCATACAGGCATACAGGCATACAGGCATACAGGCACACAGGCATACAGGCATACAGACATACATACACATACTTGGAATCATGCATGCATACTGTACGTACACTACATACAAACGTGCAGACGCACGCCCAGAGACAACCGTGCGCGTGGAGCCGGGGCAAATAGGATACAACGCACGAGGGAGGTATGACGATAACAGCATGGTGTAAACTGACAGTGGGAAATAATAGACAAGATTGTGAGGAGGCCTAGACAATACGTAGCCGCGCCCCTGTGCGTAATATGCCTGCCGACACGGTCTGCTGCACAACGGGTGATGGGGGAAAGGGGGTGGAGTTGAATGGGAATTCAACTAAGAGGAGACCCTTTTAACAAAAGATGGCAAAGGTCTCAGATGTATAGACCGGTTTCGGTGGGAATATTTAGTTCGGAAGGAGAAAGTTGTGTTTCCAGGAGAATGGGAGTTAGATGATGATGAGATTGTTTGTTTTTTGGGTCCATTCCGCGATGCCAAGAAGTGAGCTGGATCGCGCGCCATAAGTCGCGAAATACTGGCGGGCACTCGAAAGAGTCCGGTAACGCCAGGTTCTGGGAAACCAGGAGGGCCAGAATGGCCATCCGCCTCAGGTAAATGCCGTAGGAGGAGTCAGGGTGCTGAGGTGGTGACGTGTGCGGTCCGGAATGGCCATCCGCCCCAGATAAATGCCGTAGGAGGAGTCAGGGTGCTGGGGTGGCGACGTATGAGGGCCAGAATGGCCATCCGCCTCAGGTAAATGCCGTAGGAGGAGTCAGGGTGCTGAGGTGGTGACGTGTGCGGGCCGGAATGGCCATCCGCCCCAGATAAATGCCGTAGGAGAAGTCAGGGTGCTGGGGTGGCGACGTGTGAGGGCCAGAATGGCCATCCGCCTCAGGTAAATGCCGTAGGAGGAGTCAGGGTGCTGAGGTGGTGACGTGTGCTGGCCGGAATGGCCATCCGCCCCAGATAAATGCCGTAGGAGGAGTCAGGGTGCTGGGGTGGCGACGTGTGAGGGCCAGAATGGCCATCCGCCTCAGGTAAATGCCGTAGGAGGAGTCAGGGTGCTGAGGTGGTGACGTGTGCGGGCCGGAATGGCCATCCGCCCCAGATAAATGCCGTAGGAGGAGTCAGGGTGCTGGGGTGGCGACGTGTGCGGGCCAGAATGGCCAACCGCCCCAGATAAATGCCGTAGGAGGAGTCAGGGTGCTGGGGTGGCGACGTGTGAGGGCCAGAATGGCCATCCGCCTCAGGTAAATGCCGTAGGAGGAGTCAGGGTGCTGAGGTGGTGACGTGTGCGGGCCGGAATGGCCATCCGCCCCAGATAAATGCCGTAGGAGGAGTCAGGGTGCTGGGGTGGCGACGTGTGCGGGCCGGAATGGCCATCCGCCCCAGATAAATCCCGTAGGAGGAGTCAGGGTGCTGGGGTGGCGACGTGTGGGCCGGAATGGCCATCCACCTCAGATAAATGCCGTAAGAGGAGTCAGGGTGCTGAGGTGGCGTGGATTGGCGATTGGGGCACCACGGAAACCGCAGTAAGTCGTGGATCCCAGCAGTAGTGTGCGGCAGGAATGGACCCAGACAGAAAAGCATGTGTGAGGTTATTCATATTTTCATTTGGTGGATTTAATAGTTAGAGTGGAAAGTTATCCATAGTGAAGAGCTGAGTACATCGGAGACGAAATTCGCTCAGTGAACCAGCTGTTACCCTGGTGCGTTCCCTGTGTAACACTACGCACCACTGGTGGGGATAGGAAAAGAGGGAGGGGTCAGGAAGACGAACCTGACAGTTTACTGCAAAGTATGAAAGATATTGATGATTGAGTGAATGTCTGGGGAGAGTCTGAGTGAAAGGATGTATGAATGTGTTAGTTCCAGTGGGAGTTCGTCCTCAGCGTAGCGTTGCACTGGGTATGCAGAATATACATGGAACCGATCACAGAACTCACGGTGTGATAATCTGAGAGACAAGCCGTTGGTGAAATTATGTAAGGAGGAGCCAGAGGGCCATTGGTGCCGGCTCACGGACAAGGAAACCCGGACCTTATTCCACCGGACCAATTCCCGATTAACTCGCTAAATTTCACCACCCCACCCTAACCGTGCAGCGACCTATGTGCTCGCCGATGATTGACCTGCCTCCAAAATAAAAATGTATGTACAGGTTGAGCTCGATTCTGCATTTTAACCACAAAATTTAGTATTATCTCGAAAACACGGGGATATAACATTCTGAAAATGCCATATTTCGACTCCTGATCTCAAGAAAACCCCGTGAGCAAAATTTTAATAATGTTGCAAATTGTTGACAATTGTTGCAAGCAGTTCTAATTGTTGCAGATTAAGCCAGAGAGCCTCAAAATTTATGTAATTCCATTCAGCGGCCCAAAATTAACCAGAAAAAGAGTTTTAAAAAAAATCAAAAAAATGTTGCAATGTTGCACAAAATGGCAGAACCATGCAGAAGCGAAAACCCGTTACAGCAGCAGCGGAGCAGCGGAGCTGTAGTGCCGCTGTGCATCAGCGGAGCGGTGGAGCTGTAGTGCCGCTGTGCAGCAGCGGAGCAGCGGAGCGGCCGACGTCACGACATCTCACCAGTGCGGGCGAGTGATGCTCGCAGCACTGGTGGTGCCGGACGTGCCGCTGGGTAGAGACGTGGTGTGCTGCAGCGGCACGGCCAACGTCACGGCATCAGACCAGTGTTCCTGCGAGTTATGCTCGCAGCACTGGTGGTGCCGGACCTGCCGCTGGGCTGCAGTGGAGCAGTCGTGCCGCCGGGTAGCAGCGGACCAGGGTTGTAATGCCATGGATGGTGCCCTGCGGTGACAGACCCCGGGGCTGTTGCGTTTCAGTTGTACTCGTGTGATGTGTGATCAATGATCATCATAATCATGGAAGTGTGTAAGTACTGAGTGGCCGCGCGGGGCGGGAGGTTCTCGTCGCCGCCAGGCCAGGACCATCTCCCCAAACCATATCGCCCCAGGCTCCTCCAGATCCACAGGGACCATTTATGTGCAGAAACGTTGTTCTTCCTCTTGCTTTCAAACCATGTGTACTGTTACCAGTTGTTTGTTACAGTTTGTTACATATGTACATAAAGTTATTATTATCATATGTACTATTGAGCGCTGTCTGCCACCGGTCATCGATATTTACTATCCGAGGAATATGTAATGAAAAACTACATTAATTTCAATATTTGTTCATCATATAGAGATAAGCAACCAGGCATAGGGGTTACTTTTCAGGCTTCATCTTGGCTCCACTCACAGTCTAGTTCCAATATTAAAATGTTGTTTTCCACAACCTAAAATCAGAATTGTAACGCTGCTTTGCGCTGTCACATCGGTGGCCATCGTCATCATCTTCAGTTTGTTGCAACGGTGTCCAGTGAATTGAACAAATACAATTTTTAGCTTCTTATCCTCTACAAGGCTCACTGCCCAGATTTCTGGGTTTTATCATGCAAACCTGTAAAAAAATGCCACTTGGCTTAAAGGAAATAGTTCACCTTCAACATTAGTTTACACTGAGATAGTTAGTTTACACTGAGATGTGTAGCCCGTGTTGGGAAACCCCTATCTGCAAGTTTTCTTTACTGAAGACTCTCCAGCCGAATATATTTGAGTTTTTGGCGAAGGAATGCAGTGCTGGCGAAAGAATGTTGTACTGGTTCTCAGGGGTGTAACTTTGGAAATGACATTGGGGATGCAAATCGTAGCGGAGGCCTCCTAGCAAGTTGTCAGGGGGGCCTCCTGACAAGTAGTCAGGGGGCCTCCCCTAGTTCCTCGCCCCTGATATGCCTGCAAGTAAGCCACGTTAAGAAAAGTATGTCTTGCCACTCACGTGCTATCCCTCCCCCCGCCCCCTCCCCGGCTAACAACCTTTGGGGCATTACAAAGTAAGACAACCCAAATTTTCACATTTGCCGTCCGACCATTTTTAATTTTCTTGAAAAGTTCTGCACTGGGGGTTTCAAGGGCGGGGAATTCATTGGTGGTGACCCCAAAAAATAAAAGATACGGCCTTCCGTATTTTCCCAAGTTCACTGTGCAGGCCTAATTTTGACGACCTAATTTGACGAAAAAAACTCCGAAACATAAAAAGCGATTTTGATTAACTTTTTTTGTTTGGATCAGGATTGGTAGAAGAACAATTTGGCAATCACGGATTTTCTTTTTTAAAAATCGCATGACCTCGTGACCTACTTTTTGCGCCGTGACCTTGACCTGTTAGAAACTGAAATTAACATTTTCGTCTGATGACGATGTAAACTTCATCGATGTCCTTTCGTATAAAAGAAATACAAAAATGGGGTTCGACCTGTACACATTATTTTTCAGTCTTGTAATACTGACATAATACGCTGTTCGGGCACCTGTCTGTCGATAACTTCGCATCTACTTGACATACGCTTTCGAAACAAAGTTCAGAGTGACTCCTGACGACGAAACCTCTCGGTTGGTGCCTGTCACACCAAAATAAGGTCGCCATATGACCTGCCAGGCCAATACAACGTAACGTGCCCAAACAGCGTATTGTGTCAGCATTGCAAGGCTCAAAAGTAGTCTTTTTACGGGTCAAACCCAACTTTTTATATTTTTATACGAAAGGACATCGATGGAACTCAAATCGTCATCAGACGAAAATGTTAATTTCAGTTTCCAACAGGTCAATGTCACAGCGCAAAATGTCACGAGGTCACGTGAAAAAAAAAATGAAAATCGAAAATCTGAGATTACCAGATTGTTCGTTGACTAATCCCGATCCAAACAAAAAGTTTATCAAAATCGCTTCTTTGGTCTCGGAGTTATTGGTCGTCAAAAATAGGTCTGCGCAGTGAAATTGGGAAATTTTCGGAAGGCCTTATCTTGGAATATATATATATATATATATATATATATATATATATATATATATATATATATATATATATATATATATATATATATATATATATATATATATATATATATATATATATATATATATATATATATATATATATATATATATATATATATATATATATATATATATATATATATATATATATATATATATATATATATATATATATATATATATATATATATATATATATATATATATATATATATATATATATATATATATATATATATATATATATATATATATATATATATATATATATATATATATATATATATATATATATATATATATATATATATATATATATATATATATATATATATATATATATATATATATATATATATATATATATATATATATATATATATATATATATATATATATATATATATATATATATATATATATATATATATATATATTTTTTTTTTGGGGGGGGGGGGATTTTTTTTGGTCACCACCAATGAATTCCTCACCCTTGAAACGCCCAGTACGCAACTTTTCAAGAAAATTACAAATGGTCGGACGGCAAATTTGAAGAACAAAAAATGGTTTTCTTACTGTGGAAGTCCCCAAAAGTAGTTTTTACAGGTCGAACCCCACTTCTTCTTTTTATACGAAAGGACATCAATGAAACTCAATTCGTCGTCAGACGAAAATATTAATTTCAGTTTCCAAGAGGTCAAGGTCACGGCGCAAAAAGTAGGTCACGAGGTCACGTGACAAAAAACAAAAAATCGCAAATCCGTGATTGCCAAATTGTTCTTCTGCTATTCCTGACACATTAAAAGTTTTCAAAATAACTTTTTTTAGTCTCGGAGTTATTGGTCGTCAAAATTAGGCCTGTACTTGGGAACTTGGGAAAATACGGAAGGCCGTATTTTGGATATTTTTATTTTTATTTTTTGGTCACCAGTCCTTCATGCAGGGACACATCTTCAGCCCCATCCCGTTCCAGCTCATTCAGCCAGACCCAAACACGTTCCAATTCAGATTCATAATTGATGGGGCTCCCATTCCCAACCATTTCAGCATATTTCACTTTTTGTGGTGCAAAAAAATATACGTTCTGCCCCAAACCCGTTCCAACCCGTTACATTTCCAAAAAAATTGCCCCATTCCCACCCATTCCATCCCGTTCAATTCCCATACGGGATTCCCATTCCATGAAGGGCTCTATGACTCACCACCAATTAATTCCCCGCCCTTGAAACCCCCCAATGCACAACTTTCAAAGAAAATCAAAAATGGTCGGACGGCACCCACCGGCTGTCTTACCACGTCCACGTCCACGTCCAGTGTTGTTTTTACCACGTCCAGTGTTAAATGCCCCCTTTGCTTTTGACTGCGACTGTGACTGCGTCCCCACCCCAGTCAAAAAAATCCGTGGTGACGCCCCTGTGGATGACCTACGAACTGTTTCTGTTCACTGCTATGTCTCTTTGTGATATGAGCTAATGGTTCATATGCGCAAAATGTAATATCAGTAAAGTCTCTGCAAAATGCCCACAAGAACGTGCAACTTTGAGTATTACCAAGGCAAGCAAAATAGACAATGAGGTTGTCATTTATGCATGAACCAAAAACTGCCAAAACCAAAAACCATCAGCATAGAACGTCTGCTATATGCACAATTGTGCAGTTTTTGGTATTTCGCAGCCTGAGCGGCCAGCTCTTTCTCTTTTTTCCGTCTCCGTTTTTGGAAGCCACTTGCGTTTCTCCACATCGTGTTAACCCTCGCCCTACGGGAGCTTTTTTCACCTTCGCCCTGCGGGGGGGGGGGGGTGAGGGGAGGGGGCTGACAGGCCCCCTGTTAATTTCCAAACCAAGCAACTTAGAGCAATGCGGTAAGAACCAGCATGTTGCCTATCATGCGAGGAATCTAACAGTATGCGATTTTTAGGTTTCCGGTCAACGGGTGACCTTCCAGGTCAAGTGAATGACCTCGGATTTACCACGTCCAGAACAGCGATTTTACCAGCGTCCAGAACAGCGAACAGAACAGCGAACAGAACAGCGAACAGAACAGCGAACAGCGATTACCACGTCCAGAACAGCGAACAGCGACAGGCTCTTCAGAAAACCTCAAAATATAAATTGATAAATGTAAATAAAAAGGCATGTTCCTAGACCAGTTTTGGCTCAGAAATACAGGAAAGGTAATTATTTGTTCGTATCTTGTCAAAAAAGTCAAAAAAGTTATTTGAAAAAATGACGTCATCAGTTTCTTACACTTAGGGAGCCATCACTCAGTCAAAAATGAAGATATTACTTTGAAATTTGGTATGAGTATTGTCCATACTCAGTTCTCTTACATATATTCCGATTTTTCTAACATCTTTGAAAATTTTGATTTGTGGGGATTTAAAAAACAAAACAGTTTTTTATTTTAGGGATCAAAAACAGTTTTTTTTTAAATCCGAGATTGCCGTTTTAAAGAGAATGCCATTTTGTATCTTTGGTGAATTGCGTTTGCAATTTACTTTAAAACTCTGTTTTCTACCATTTTTCAAATATTTATCTTTTTTCCACCAGCATGACGTCATCAAAACATGATTATCTCCCAAACTGCTTAACCAATTTTTTTTTTACAACATGCGTATAATTGTTGTAAACTTAGCTACCAAAAATTTCAGCAAGATGCGCCGCACGTGTAAAAAGCTATTCAAGAAAAACCTCAGGGGGGGGGGGGGCTGTCAGCCCCCCCCCCCTAAGGCGAGGGTTAACAAGTGGATGCCACCTGCGAATCAAGGGAGTGAATTACTCAGTTAATACTATGCTAATGCTTCCATAAATGTGCTCCTCGTGTCAACCTTGCACTGAGATCGAAGATAAAGTGGAGCAACTGTTAGCCTGTTTGACACATCAAATCGTGGAAAAACATGACGCCTGGATCAGGGCCGGCGCCACAAATTTTTGATAGGGGGGGGGGGGAGACGGGGACGGGTCCATTTAATCGAGTTTTGACGCAAATATCAAATAAAAAACGTCAAAAGAACGGAAATGATAGTCTCTACAAATACCCCAGTGACTGCCGGGCTAACAGCGCCTTCAAGGTACTAAGCTATGGAAAACATCATTTTATCCGATCAGCGACTTGCGTGCACTATATTTAGAAGGGTGGACAGAAGGTCAATTTCCACTCGAAGAACAGACAAACATTACAGTTCAAACTTCAAGGCGGATATTTGAAGCAGCACAGCACGAGGCTGGCAGACGGAGTATAATAGTACAGCGCCTTCCACCGCAGTACACAAACAAGATATTTAGACGCGTGTCCATTTGTTTGTGAAGTAAAATGCCTGCGATTAGTTCATCCGACAAGGTTCCTACTGAGATCCATAGTGGACGTTTTGGTTATTAACAAATAAATGTACAATTCATTGCGCGGCATGTATTGATTCATATATGTTATCTTACAATATTTAGGATTTGCTAATTTGCGTAAAATAAATTAAACAATTTTTAACCAAATATGTTTTTTTATTATTAAATAATATTTCCTAGATGGCACTGCTCAAGAACGGTTTGCCTCTTAGCTCAGCTGATATAACTAGACCAAATGGACTAAATCAAGGCCGTACAAGAGGGAGTAGGGACTGAATGAGCCATGAGGTCAGAAACCATTAGAATCGAGCTGTCGTATTTTTTTAAATAAATTTAGTCCGAATGTTTTTGAATGGATGGATTTCCGAGGTCAGGACCCACGCTAAGCATAGCTTGTTGCGCAGGCCCTGACCCCTCACCCGATCAAGCAATTCCTGGCGTCCGGCAGAATTCAGAAGCGAAAGTTTTACGTGCCCGACATACCTGGGCACGGTCCGCCCCGCCCTCTGACGTCACCTGACCTTGAGTGCGACCGCTGCCACCGGCCACAGGCCATCTCAGGCAGGGGCAAATAGCGAGCGCCGAAGCGACTCGAGCCCGGGCTGCCACTACCGGGTGAGGTCAGAAGCCCAGCGCTCTCCCAACAGGGGCGGACAAAACTGATCAACAGGGGTCTTTGCTACTGTAAACTTACCTGGGTCACCAAATGACCTTGACCTGAGGTTAAATTTTGAAGTTGACCTAACCAGGTCACAATTGATGTTTCGAAGTGCCTTGACGAGAACAATACGTTGGTGTTAAAAGTATTGCTCTATGTTTATCCGATACAAATTTATTCACGACTTTTTTGTGTGGGAAAATGCCCTCGTGACCTTTGGTGACCTCTGGAGTCTAAACTATTGACCTGAGCTAAAATTTGAGGACACAAATGTATTTTTTTTCATTTTTCAACAGGTTTCGATTCCTTTTCTCCGTTTGCTCTCAGCTATCATATTTACCGATACATTTGGGGGTGTTCGAAGCGAAGTCCTAAAACTGGAATATCTTACCTTGGATGACCTCTGGTGACCTCAATATTCACCTGAGCCAAATAATACTTGACGTAACTTCGAATGCCCTTGTCAAGAGATTTTGAATGCTTTTTCCGCGTCTTTCTATCCCTTTTACTTTTCGAATGAGAGGGCGGGGGTTAATTTGGCCCCCCACCAGGGCGAAGTTGTCACAGAGGCCCACCGGGGCGCGGGTTCAGCACAGAGGGCCTCTTTTAAGCACAGAGGGGCCTCATTTAAACACAGAAGGACCTCCTTTAAGCACAGGGGGCCTCCTTTAAGCGCAGAGGGGCCTCCTTCAAGCATAGGGGGCCTCCTTCAAGCACAGAGGGACCTCTTTCAAGCACATGGGGCCTCCTTGAAGCCCATAGGGGCCTCCTTTAAGCACAGGGGCTCCTTTAATCACAGAAGGACCTCATGTAAACACGCGCAGAGGGGCCTCCTTCAAGCACAGGGGGCCTCTTTTAAGCGCATATAGGACTCTTTCAAGCACATAGACGCCTCCTTCCAGCACAGGGGGCCTCTTTAAGCACAAGCACAGAGGACCTCCTTCAAGCACAGGGGGCTCCTTTCAGCGCAGTGGGCCTCCTTTAACACAGATGGGCCTCCTTTAAGCACAGGGGGCCTCCTTTAAGCACAGAGGGTCTCCCTTAAGTACAGAGAGCCTCCTTCGAGCACAGTGGGTCTCCTTCAAGCACAAGGGACCTCCTTTAAGCACAAGGGGCCTCCTTTAAGCACAGATGGGCCTCCTTTAAGCACAGGGGCCTCCTTTAACAACAGAGGGCCTCCTTCAAGCACAGAAGGGCCTCCTGTCCTCCCTAGAGGCCTCTTTTTCTTGTAAGGGGGCCTCCTTAGCAAATAAACATTGGGGATGCAAAAGGAACATTAGGGATGCAAAATTAAACATTGGGGGTGCAAGTGCATCCTCAAAAGCATACAAAGTTTCACCCCTGCTGGTTCTAGCCCGGGCAGAGGCTACACCATCAGCCAATCAGCTTGCAGCTGGTGCTAGCAAGCGAATCGCCTGTCGCCGGTTGGCACATCTCCAATGCGAATCTATCTTCACACAACTACTTTTGAATCTGATTGGCTGAACCATTTTTTACATTCACATGACGTCAGCTGACTCTAACTCAGAGAGTATGCATATAGTTTTGATAAACAATACAAATTTACGGCCTTCTGTCCTGAATCGGCGCGATATAAGGCCATTTTTGACAATATAAAAGAAATTGTATTAAAAATATAATCAAATCGTGTTGGGTAAAAATTTCAAAAGGTAAACTATTTCCTTTAATAACAAGTACCATGAAAAGTATAACATGATAAGTAAATGTATAACATGAAAACCACATTAAAAATGGTGCAAAGGCATACAAATGGGAGTACATTTTTTCCGTCATTTCAGCCGACCCACCACTGACCACTCCAAAAAAATTGCTGGCTGACGCCCCTGCCTACCCCCGTCAACAACTTTTTCGCTGACGGCCTGCTACCCCCGCTCAACAACTTTTTGGAAATATGCCGCTGGATTTGCCCCCCCCCCCCCAAACGCACTGTCCACCCCCACCCATTTTGCACCCATTTGTCAACACTGAGTACTAACACAACGTCTTGAGTGTCTGTTAAAACAGCAATGTAGTAGTGCTACACAAAAATCACTTAGGCACATATAACGGTATTAGTCGGCCAATGGTGTGTCACACTTGAAGGTAACTCAAAACGCTGCCTATGCAACCGTCCCTGACCAAAGACGCTACAGAAATGGCGGTCATTGCCAAGATAACTATAACTAACGGCAAATCACTGAAGTCTCAACCAGGGGCGCAGCCAGGGGGGGGGGGGGGGGGCAAGGGGGCAATTGCCCCCCCCTTACGGGTCACAGGGGGCCCCGCCGAGATTGGCCCAGATACCATTTGCATTAGCTAAATGGCTTTCAAAAAGTCACAGAGGAGCCCTCAAACCAGGCAAGGGTCACTCTGGTGCATGCCAAGGGCCCTCAGAGACACTGAAGGGCTTTCGAAGCCGGCCCAGGGGGCCTCTTAGGCATGTCCAGGGGCCATTGAGCCCACCGAGGGGCCCAAAAAACTGTCCAGGGGCCTCTCCAGCATGTCCAGGGGCCCATTGAGCCCACTCAAGGATGCAAAAACATGCCCAGGGACCTTTCGAGCATGCCCTGGGGCCCATTGAGCCCACTCAGGGGCCCTAAAAACCTGCCCAGGAGCCTCTAGAGCATGTCCACTTGTTCAGGGGCCAATTGAGCCCACCCACGGCCCAAAAACCTGCCCAGTGGCCTCTCCAGCATGTCCAGGGGCCCATTGAGTATGTTCAGGGGCCTCTCGAACCTGGCCAGGGGCCATTATAGTCTGTTTTGGGGCCTCTTGAACCTGCCCAGGGGCCCATTATAGTTTTCCCAGAGCACCATCGAGTCTGTTCAGGAGCCTCTCGAACCTACCCAGGGGCCATTAGAGCCTGTCCAGAGGCCTCCCGAGCTTGTCCAGGGGCCCATTGAGTCTGTTCAGGGGCCTCTCGAACCTGTCCAGGAACCTCTCGAACTTGCTCAGGGGCCCATTGGGTCTGTTCAAGGGCCTCTTGAACCTGCCTAGGGTCCATTAGTCTGTTCAGGGGCCTCTCGAGCTTTCCCAATGGTCCATTGATCCTGTCCAGGGGCCTCTCGAACCTGCACAGGGACTATTATAGTCTGCTTAGGGGCCTCTCGGCTTGCCAAGGGGCCATTGAGTCTGTTCAGGGCCCTCTCAAGCTTATCCAGAGGGCCATTGAGTCTGTGAACGGGGCCCTCAAGCCTGCCCAGGGGTTGCTAGCCGTCGCCTGCAGCGCCTGCTATAGCTGGAGCGCCTGCTAGCCGTGGTCGGCGCGGTTATAATGAGCGGTAATGTGCTGTACTCTGACCCACCTGGTGCAATGTTTTCTTGGGTTTCAAAATGGTTATTTGATAAGTCTGATGCGTTTTTGAATTCGTGTGGGGGGGGGGGGGTGATGGTAGTACAAAACAATTTAACCATTTTCCTCTCAGGAGTGTGTGCTGCAATATTTGTCAGCCAGGGGCGTCGCCGACGGGAGGGTCGGGGGGAGGTTTGGGCAAACTCTCCCCACTTTTTGAAGGCGGTGGAGGGTCGACCCCCCCCCTCCCCACACACACACACACACACACACACACACACACACACACACACACACACACACACTTTTTGAGGGAAAAATAACAATTTATCGTAAAAATTGTCTTTGCAGTGCAGTAAAAATCCAGCTATGTCAAAAACTAGTGTCAAAAACTGGAAAATTTCGCGCCGCTTCGCGGCATGACACAAGTTTCGCAATTGCTTATACAAATTTGGAAAATGGGAAAAAGAATTGCATTAAGTGTCTGGCAGAGGCTCTCCTTGGCGGTAATTGCTGGCCCCAGGGCCCATTACCTTCATAAAATATTCACTTCTAAGTTTCAAGCAGGCTACATGTTTAGCTAGTTTACCGAGTTCCGAAAAAGGCGACGCGAACGCAAGGACGAGGAGATCGGCACCCGGAAGCTGCTCCAGCGGTGCACAATTTGCTGGACCGAAGAGCTAATAGTCAAAACAGGCCAGGACCATCTGCCCAAGCCATCTCACCTCACGGTCTGGTTCCAATATGAACATTTCGTTTTCCAGGACCTAAAATTAACATCTTCACGCCGCTTCGCGGCGTCACATCGGTAGTCATCGTCATAACGAAGCCATAGTCATCGTCATCGGTTCGTCGTAACGCTGAATTGCATGAATATAATTTTTAGCTTATTATCCTCTACAAGGCACACCGCCTATATTTCTGGGTTTTATCAGGCAAAACCGTAAAAATTTCGCTAAAAATGCTGCAAAGGCTTAAATACTCGTATCAAAATGGGAGTACATTTTTTCGTCATTTCAGCCCCCCCCCCCAAACTCAAAAGCCGACCCCCACCTGTTGTCATGGCTAAGATATGTTTTCTCTCCTGTACGTAACAATACAAATTAGTAATGCGTTCAGTACAATGCCTACTGAGAGTCCTGGTCCAATCCAGCTCATCAAAAGTAGACGAAGAATTTTTTTTTAAAAAGGGGGCCTCACAAAATAAAGTGGCCGAAATCCAAGAGTTTTTCATATCCAGGTTTTTTTTGGGGTGGGGGGCCTCTCCCAGGTGCTTGCCCCCCCTTTCTGAAGGTCTGGCTGCGCCCCTGGTCTCAACACATCCAACCACGGTAGATAAAATACTCAAATGCATCCTGATCCAACCCATTCTGATTCCTCAGAATCATGAATTTACTTACGCCACTAAATTCACCCTTTCCGGCCTTCCAACGCAAGCGCATGCATTGATTAGTACGAAATGATACTAAACGTGGCGCAGTTTAGTAACAATCCGTACTAAAAACCGTTTCCCCTCTTAGTAGCTATTGGTACTAAAAACCTTCGAGGACGTGTTGGTGTGGCACAGATCAAAACAAGGCCGTTGAGATACCGCACAGAGTACAGCGAACGTCCGTCAAGCTAGCAGCGGATTCATATTCGCGAAACTGCTGCTGCCAGACAGACATTCGCCGGGCTCGAATATACTGCTACTGGCAGCAGATTCGGCGAATTTGAGTTGAGTTGTTCAGTGAGAGATGGGTACCTTCTAGGTAAGTAGGTATTGATCAACGTATTACTGACTTGAAGCAGTCGTACCCATCTCTCACCGAACAACTCAACTCAAACACATCACGTTGCGAATCTGCTGCTGGCGTTCAGATGATGCGCGAAAAATGCCGCGGAAGTTGTTCACGAATATGCTGCCAGCTGACAGACATTCGCCGAATCTGCTGCTGGTAGCAGTATATTCGAGCCCGGCGAATATCTGAATCTGCTGCTCGCGTCTAAGATGCGCCAAAAAGGCCGCGGAAGTTGTGCACGAATATGCTGCCAGCTGACAGACATTCGCCGAATCTGCTGCCAGTAGCAGTATATTCGAGCCCGGCGAATGTCTGTCTGGCAGCAGCAGATTCGCGAATATGAATCTGCTGCTAGCTTGATGGACGTGTACAGCGACGCGTTTAAGGCCAGCCTGTAAGGGGGGGGGGGGTTATTCACCCAAATATATTGATTTAAGTGACATAATGAGGGGCGTGATGACTAATAGATGGTATATTTTAAACCGTACATAAATATGATGAATATTGTTATGTGGCTCTAACTTCTTTGTTGCCATTTTCTGATTCCGATTGACAGGGCCTATTTTAAGGGAAAACCACTGGGGGGGGGGGGGGAGAAAGGTATCCCCATTTTTTTCCTCCGCGGATTTGGGCCGGTCACCTTATTTTGGTATTCGAGCTTAAGAAATTCACTTTTCGAAAGAAAAAAAATTTAGGACATTTTTCCAATAAAAAAAAATTGGGTTAAAAACCAAAAAAAGAAATACAAATCCGAGACAGCCATTGGGAAGAAAATTCCATTTCCTTTCTTTTGACGTTTTTTATTTGCAATTTGCTTTGAAACTCTATTTTACGATTTTTCCAACATTTATTGTTTTTCCACCAAAAATGGCATGGCATGACGTCATTAAAACGTTATTATCTCCCAAAATACTACATTAATTTAATTGAAATTTAGTGAGAAGACGTAGAATTGGTGCAGTATAAGGTACTGCAAGTTTCACGTTGATATCTATCACAGTTTTAAAGTTAATGAGAAAATACGGGAAAGCAAAGGATACATACAAACTTCAAATTAAATCACTTGAGAGAAGAAAAAAATCCGTTTTCATGTAGTTTTCTCCTAAGATCATTGTTTTTCACGTTCAGTGCAGGGAACGCGCAGGGGGGGGGGGGGGGGTACTTGTATTGCATACCTCCCCCCAGATTCTTGTGTGTGTGTGTGTGGGGGGGGGGATTTGCCCCTGATGTCCGCCCCCTGGATCCGCCAGTGGGGGCAGATGCCATCCCCCCTTAGATTTGTTTTAGAAATAGCGGAAAACGACGCCATTTCGCGCCGCCATTTTTGATACAACTGCTTGCCTATCAATTGCCAAAAACCTGTTAATTTGTTTACCTACCTCGGGTCTCCTCAGGTCACGTCACTAAGTCAAGTCTAGTGATCCCACCTCCAAAAAATGTGAGGTCGTGCCGCCGCAGCACATTGTTTGACCGATCAGTTAGATACTCACAGGATTTAATCAGGTCACAAACACCTACAATTCTGCTATTGCGGATGATTTTTATATTGGTGACCTAAGGTGAAGTCTATTTTGTGACCTCCCAATTATAAGTCATTGGGGAAACATGAAAATGCATATAAATCAACAGGAAATGGCTAAATTTGCCCAATTTTCACCAGAGTCCCGCATCTTTTGCAAAATACAAAGATCCAGTGGCGGATCTAGGGTTGGGCAAAATGAGCAATTGCCCCCCTCCCCAAACCGCCTAAAATCGGTGCAAGATTGACACATTTCCTGATATAGAAGAAAATCTCAGCAACTTTTACTTAGGAAAGTTAGCTTTAACACGCGCCCTGGCCGGGGAGGGAGGGAGGGGGGGGGGGGGGGGCGAAATCCACCCACCCCTCCGGTTTTTCGCAGATAGCGCAAAAATGGCTGCGCTGCGTGCCACCGTTTTTTGCATACCTGTTTCGAAATGAACTACCCGCATTATGTCAAATTCTTGATCTCGGGTCATCTCAGGTGAGGTCACCAGACCAGGTCACGTGATGACCCCACCTCCAAAACGTTTGCGGTAGTACCGCAGCCACAGTTTTAGGCCGATCGGTTTCAATCTTGCAGGATTTGATAAGATGATAGATACCTACAATTTGTTTATCACGGATTTTTAAAAAATATCGGTGACCTAAGGTCAGGTCAATTTCGTGACCGCCAACAGTTTTGCCAATAACTATCGACATAAATAATATAGAGAAGTGAAAAAGGTACCAATGTCTTTGTCTCGTCGAGACACGTCTCCCAATATGCAACATGACCTAATTGGGTCACCACCTGACCTTGGCCTGAGATCAATTTTTCAGTTTACCTAACCTAGTCAACATTAACATGATTAAAAGCGCCTTGACGAGACAAACATGATGGCGTCAAACGTAATGCTGTATCTTTATTAGGTAAAGGGTTATTTGTGAAAAAAAAGTTTTGCCAAAAAATAACTTGTTTGACATTTGATGACCTCTGGAGCCTAAACTATTGACCTGAGCTAAAATCTGAGGACACCCTGTTTTTTCAAGAGCTTTCAATTACTTTTCCGTTTGTTTCTAGCTAGCTATGTTCATGTGATATCTGGAGATTTCTGGAGCGAAGTCCTAAAACTGTAAAATCTGACCTTTAATCACCTCTGGTGACCTCAATATTGACCTGACCTAAACAAATACCGATATACTTTCGATAGAGCTTCTTTCGACCTATCTAACACCGTTTTCTGTTTGTCGTTACGTTGCGTGGTTTTCGAGATCATAGGGGGGGGGGGGGGGGTTTCGACGCTCCCCCCTTCGAACTCGGCTCCTATGGGACGTACACCAAGCCCGAAAACATCGTTCGAAGCTTGTCCAAAAGTATTTTGAAGTTATTTCGGCATTTTCTTAACAGGTCAATATTGAGGTCACCAGAGGTCATCGAAGTTCAAATTTTCCATTTTTAGGACTTCGCTCCAGAAACCTCCAGATATCACAGGAACTAGGAACAAACGGAAAAAAGCAATGGAAAGCTCGAAACATTCAATTGACACAGATCGCCACGTGTCCTCAGATTTCAGCTAAGGTCAATAGCCTAGGCTCCAGATCTCATCAAATGTAAAAGAAACTATTTTTTAGCAAAAGAGTTTTCACAAATTACTTTTTACCTGAATATGATAAGGAACTAATTTTGACGTAATCGTGTTTGTCTCGTCAAGGTGCTTCGAATCATGTTCATGGTGACCAGGTTAGGTCAACTTCGATATTTGACCTCAGGTCAAGGTCAAGTGATGACCCAATTAGGTCATGTTTGGCATTGGGAGACGTGTCTCGCCGAGACAAACACATTAGTGGCAGTTTCACTTCGCTATCTTTGTTTTGTCGAGAGTTATTGACACAAAGGTGTTGGTGACCACGGATGACCTCGGCTGACCCTGTAGGGGTCACGGAACGAAAATTGCACCTGGGTCTTCAAAAATGTCCTATGATAACATGATCTAGAAGGAATTGGGCTGATATCGTGTGTATCCTCAGAATAGGAAGCATTTGAATATTTCCCCATTGACATAATGGGTAATTGACCCGACCTTAGGTCACTGATATAAAACATCCGAGATATACGAATTTTAGGTACCTAGGACCTTATGAAATTCTGTAAGTACGATGTCAATCGGCCAAAAACTGTGGCTATGGTGTGACCACAAGCTTTTTGGGAGCTGGGGTCACGTGACCTGGTCTGGTGACCTGACCTGAGATGACCTAAGGTATTTTTTAACATAGTGTGGACAATTGATGCCTGAACAGCTATTCTAAAAACGGTGGCGCTGCGCGCCGCCGTTTTTCCGCTATCCTTAAAAAAACCTGAGGGAGGTGGGGGGGGGGGGGGGGGCGTCTAAATGCCCCCCCCCCCCGGCACGGCGCGGGTTAAATCAGCTATCAATGCATACGCAAGCCAAATCCGATGCGTTTTCATAATTGTGTGAGACTTTTTGGAATTCCCCCCCCAACCACCCGTTCTGGATCCGCCAATGCAAAGATCCATGTGGTATTTGTATCCTGTGACCTCCACGAGGTAAAATATATTCACCCTGAGATCAAACGTCATTTTTCTTCCATAACTTTTTTACCGAACTAGTAAGGCGCCGTAGTTGGCGATGAACGAGCGAACGCAAAGGAAATGTATGGTGAATTTCAACTCGATCAGGGAAGTAGTTTCTGAGATACAAATACGTGGTGCACACGTGCGCACGTGCAGAAGCACCCCTGACGTGTGAGAATGTGGCGGCTGAGAGATCCCTAACTACACTCCAAATTTGAACACAATCGGCTCAGCAGTTGCCCCACCCACTCCAAATTGTGTGGCGACGTTCCTGATCCAACCACCCCCCCCCCCTCTCCCCCACTCAGCCGCCAATGTGTGTAAAAATATTTATTTTGGCTGGGAAATACTAAAACGTAGGAATATCATGACATTTGCATTGGATTTGTATACATTTATTACCAGGTAAATATATTTTATTTTAATTGAATACCTATCAAGCGAAAAATGACATGGAAATACTGAAATCAGGGTGGGCACATTTCTTTACTGGGGGGGAGGGGGAATTTGCCCCCCCCCCCAGTTAACATGTTAAAAATGGCCCTGCCGTTTGATTCAAAGACACGAAGAGGAGGGTAATCTTTGACTAAGGTACCTGTCGGTGCACCATGTTTGTAGTAATCAAGGGTCAAGGTTACTATCACCGTTGTTGGTCTGGAGTCATAGTCCAGTCTACAAAATGTGGCAGGTTTCAACAAGATCTCGTCGGGGCAGGGTTGGCACCAACACATCAAAATTGGGGCAGCTTTTGGAAATTCAGGGCAGCTTTTGACATTTGTGTGGGCGGCGGTAAGATTATTTGGGGCAACTCACGCCCTTCGGAAACTATTTACACTAGATAACACTAGATAAAATGTGATTCTGCTGATGACCCCCCCCCCCCCCCCCGGTCAACACCATTTGGCTGATGAGCTAAATTGAATCCAGAAAATACTGCCCCAAATGGGGCAGGATTTGGGCTGCACCAAAGCCCCATATATCTTGTTGACATTCTTGTCACGTTTTGCAGACTGGGACACAGTCCACCAACAGGTACCTAGTCAAAGACACCTTTCCTCTGATGATTTTGATCTTGTTACATGAGGATGCTGCAGATAATGCCTAATTGGAACCATCTTCCAACCCTTAAGCCAGAATCCTTTCCACACTTCAATCTTAAATATTGTCTTATGCTTTTAGTCTGAATCATAAGCCTGGCACGTGTTAAATGTCTAGGATCAAAGCATTTTGCTACATGCAATTGACCCTGTAGGAATTTGATATTCCATTGAGCTGGTGACTTATGGGCAAGAAATACATTACAATAAACTGTTACTATACCTGATATATCAACATTGATATACAGAGGATCAGAAGGAAAATGATGTAACAATTTCATGGTTGTCCCAACTTGACATCACATAATCAATTAAAGTTCATTACCTACATCAAGGATTTGTTGAAATAAGGCTTAGGGCATAATTCATATTGTGTACAAATTTTCAGGTTTTAAGGTAAATGTTCTATTTTAAGGAATTTGCCTGAGTAGCATACACAAGTATTACAGGCCTGTAATAGGGCAGAGACACTAAACGATCCCCCTGTAACTTACAATGTCATTTTGATATATGACGAAAATCTTGAACACCATGTAATTATTTTTCTTCCCAGGATGTCGGCACGTTCGGCTGAGGACTGAGGCTCGCCACCTAGAGAGGCAGATCCTGAGACTGCAGGCAAAACAGCAGGCTGATTGTCTGAAATGGCGCCCTGAAACAGCACGACTCTGACGTGAGGTGTACGAGCTTCAGAGGAACGCCCTCTCCAGCTCGAACTCGAAGCTCCAGATGGAAGGCGTTTTCAGCTAGCAGCAGCTCCAACGACTGACCACCGGGCGGCGCACGCGCCGGCTACCTGTTGGAGGCCGCCGGCGGAGCTCCTCGCGCCTCCTCCGAGGCGGGAGCCCGGGTGGCTCAGTCGGTAGAGTGTTGGACTCTGAACCCATGGGTACCGGGTTTGAGTCTGGCTACTGGCTAGGTCATTCGGTTCCCCCGCTTGGGCTGGCGTGAGAGACCCCGACTATAATCGATAAATGACGACAGTCGCCTAGTCGTTAAGCCCCAATACCACCACCACCACCTCTGAGGCGGTGCCCACTCAGCGTATCGGGACAGCTCAAGAGCCGGCCACCTGTCGGAGGCCGCCGGCGGAGCTCCTGGCGCCTCCTCTCCGAGGCGGTACCCACTCAGCGGATTGAGACAGCGCAAGAGCCGGCCACCTGTCGGAGGCCGCCGGCGGAGCTCCTGGGGCCTCCTCGCCGAGGCGGTACCCACTCAGCGGATTGGGACAGCGCAAGAGCCGGCCACCTGTCGGAGGCCGCCGGCGGAGCTCTTGGCGCCTCCTCTCCGAGGCGGTACCCACTCAGCGGATTGAGACAGCGCAAGAGCCGGCCACCTGGTGAAGTCCCGGGCTTCCAGGTGGCAGCTGTTTTCCGAAGGGCACGCAGACGGAGAAACACGAGCACGGGCACCATCAACCCGGACCTGAACCACATCCGGGATGACGGTGTGGTGGCGACATTGACCACGGGCTTCTGAACCCAATTGCGCTGCCTAGGATACGCCCCTCAAGCCCAAATCATCGATAAGCCCGGGACCTGTGCCAAGAGAGTATCGACGACGAGATGCAAGAGACTGGAGCCGCGCAGTGCTGCAGTGGTCAGGCGTGGGCGGTGGCCCTGCACTTGGTGGCGCTCTTATTCGTCTGTACTGTCATCCTACCAAATGTAATAGAGCTGAGCAACATAACCATGTCCTTATCGAAGTTTTGAGTGTGGTGTTCGCTCATATTTTGTCACTTAGCTAAGAGTTGCATGGAGTCGGTTTGTTATGTAAGATCGTTTGGAGGCGGTGTACCACATGTCGCTGAACATCATCATCTCATCCTACTCTCCACGACTACGAGAATGCCGTTGTGACCTCTGAGCTTCTGTAATATTGGAACAAGCGTGTACAATTTTACATTATTGCTCATAGTAAATCAAAATCGAGAAATTGGTCACTACATGACATGACAAGTACCTACTAGGGTGTGTCATAGCCTGGAGTCATCTCTTATATTTATATTGGAATGTAATTCGGCCGCCAGGATCGCTGTCGCACGCTATCGCTCCGCATGTCTTCTGGTCTGGGCGAGATGGTGCCCAGCAGGCGTATCCGGACACATTAGGGCCGGACACCTCAGCAGGATGTGCTCCGAGATGTCGGTATCCTCCCTGCAGATGAAGCATCAGTCCGTCATGCAGCTTAGCGAGTCGCACTGCGGCTACTGCTGGAAAGGGTTTCGGCCGATTCGATGTAAGTAGTGGGCCGACCCGGAGCAGTGACTCGCACGAGGCTGGTGGACGTCGGCCGCCGCGGCCCGGTTCAGGCCGGTCACCGGTGGCGGGACGTGCGAACCCGTCAAGGCACGATACTAGGCCTAGGGCCAGCTTGCGGTGGCGCATGGCCGCGCTGTTCGGTGGACCGTCCTGGTGTCCGTGGCTATGCCCTCTGTGGTGGCGGCGACGCCTCCCCGGCCATCGCATCGGTCTTCTCATTGCTAGCGAGCTTACGGTGAGACGGTGCCCAATGGAGGTAAACCCGGCGGCCTCTTGTGCCATGGCCAGCAGGGCGCGCCAGGTAACGGTTCTCAGCGGCGAGCTCTGAGCGGGCGGCCCAGGTCTTAGGTCTCAGGGACTGGCTGATCGTGCAAAGGACCACCTGGTCGTCCGGGTCACGGTCCAGACGTTCCATCAGCCACTCGAGGGCCACGCTAAGGGCGACCATTTCGTCAGGAAACTGGAACAGATGCGACTGCGGAGGCGACCACGGCGGAGGCGGAGGTTCGTCGGGTGGCGGGAGTGATAACTCGCAGGGTGACGGAGGCGATAGCTGCTGTGGCGGATTTGGAAGTGTGTCGGCACCATCGTCCAACCGGTGGTGCAAAGGAACGGGTACCGGTCCCATTCCGAACAGCTGCTGCTCGCTATGGTCGCTGACGACAACCAGGAGACCCGGAAGAAGGCAACCTGTCTCATCCGTGCTGCGCGTCTACAGGAGACGTAAGACGTCAGTAGCTTCAAGCTTCCCGACGTCAACTTCGGATTGAAGGGTACGCCGACCTCATCGACTGGAGGTCAGCGGAGGTGACGCAGCCACCGCTCCTGCGAGATCTCAGCGACGAAGACCTGCAGGACATCCTGAAAGCCCCAGCTGCTGTCCCGCCATATCCGGTACACACCCAGGATGTGGAGAGGACCGTCAGGATGGTGACAGAAGGCTGTTCTTCGGTGCAGGGCGAGGATTCGAGGCACGGCCTCATCACGGCGAGGCTGAAGCACCAATGCATCCTCCCGGTCTTCAACTAGAAGCAGGACCTGCGCCCTTCATATGCATGGTACCGATTATTTACTCAGTTGTACAGTATAATAAATTGATCTAAATAACGAAATTGCTATGCATTTATACCTCGTTCCACTCCAATTTTGCGGCCAAAACGCTTTAATAATAACAGCATGCGAAAAATATCACGAGGAGTTTTAGGTTCAATTGCAAAATGCAAATGCAATGCAAATTGCTGAAAGCGCTTCGGCCGCAAAACGTGATGTGGAACAAGGTATGCGACTGCTTAAACTTTTTTCTCAGTCGCTATGATTTTTTTTTTGAACAGCGGGAAGACGCAGTTCTCTCTCGACACCCATTCCGTTGTTGGTCCACCCGAATAAATATATTGGTAATGTTCTAGCTTCTTTCTTTAAATAATAGATCGTTCCTCCAATGTAGACGCTAACCTCGTAAAATTTGCTACAGAACTTCTCATATCCTACATCGATCGGGGTGACTGCAGCCTGTCGACCATTTCAAGTGGGGATGACCCGACTGTCCTCCATCGCCACAACCTCGCCCATGCTGTCATCACCGCAGTGTTCGTCACGGACCTACCAACCCCCAGCCCGGCCCGGCCCGGCCCAGGCCCATGAACACCAAGCCCAGGCCTGGACCAGACCCGATAAAATTCATAATATTGAGGCCCAGGCCCGATCCGGGCCGTTCAGATTAAGCATATCATTATTTTCACAAAATTTGCAATCATTATCCTAGCATATTTACTTGCATACTATACATATGAAACAATGAACCAACTATGCTAACCGAAAAACAAAAATCCACAGCCACAGCAACAGTGCGTTGCTGTGGAAGTGAACTATTTATTATTATCATTGATTTTATAGTCATTACTAGACACTTGGCAATTTGTGTTAATTAGTGCAAGCCACAGGCCCACAGCACAGGACCAGTAGCATTAGGTACTACTCAGTGGCGGTGGACAAGGGGGGGGGGGGGGCAGAGCGGGCAGCTGCCCGCCCACTCAAGAAGTTTGGGAGGGGGGCAAACATATTATTTTGCCTCCCCCATAAATTTGTAAGAGGGACCCTCCAAGAAGTTGGTTCGCTTTTTCCTTTTGACCCAAACAATGGCACAAGGCCCCGATGTGCCCCAGCCAGCCTGAGAGGCCTTCTAAGGCCAACAGAAGGCCCTCAGTCGGCCTGAGGGGGACCCTCGGTAGGCCATGAGGGGCCCTCAGAAGGCCTGAGACTTCAACATGGGCCTGTCCGACGTTTTTTTCGACCATTTAGAGGCCCTGCAAAATATAGTGGCCTAAATCCGAGGAGATACCATTTCGCGGATTTTTTTTTTTTTTTTGTGGGGGGGGGGGCTTTGGCCGTGAGAGGGGGCCCTTTTGCCGAGGGGGCCCCCTGGGTTTCTTTGCCCCTCCATCCGAAAATACGATCCGCTGCCACTGGTACTACTCAGAATGGTGTCTGAAAACCTAAGTAATACCGATATCAGTCACATTGGTATGGATTTTCTAGTCTGTTTATATAAGGTGACACAATCTATGGGTTTACGTCCTGGAAAAATACCAAAATATAGCTAACCTACTCCTACAGCCTCTTATGTCGACAATTTTCGCAGATGTCCTCAGCAAAGAACGCACAGATTTGGGTGTAAATTTTAAGCTTATGGGGTATTCTGGGAAAATACTGCTATGTCGACCGATACAGTTATTATTTCAACTTTTATATACACCTTTAAATATTGTCTTACGGTTCATAAAACTAATTAAATGCATACAAATGCACACGCACACACGCCCGTACATTGCCAGCGAACAAATATGGCGAGCCCGTTGAAATGTAAACAAATGATTCTTCCCGGTTCACGTCATCACAACCTGACCAATCACCGTCGAGCTTGCTCAAGACTGATTTGTCAATACTAGGCGATAGCCAAATATAGCTTATGATCAGATCCGATAAACAAGGCCAAGATGCTGGAAGTTGCTTGCAGCTGTCACACTTCTTAGCAATGTTGAAGGAGCGGAGTACACCCCCCTCCCCCCCGGGTGGACGTCTATAAAGTTAGCAACAAATTCAAATTCAAATTCGAGAATGATATTCGATCAATATTCGGCTGGGCGGACCCCTCATAATCGCTTGAAACCCTCCACAATGATAGATTGTGCTCGTGTCATTACGAAAAGGTTAAAAGCTAAGCTCGGCGAGCCCTAAAAGAAAGTTATAGTGGGTCAGAAGTCAAGGTTATTTAGGGCGGACCCCTTTGATTTGTTTCAAATTTTGTACACGTATATATCTTGACGTTCTAAATACGATGAGCATAAAATCTAAGCTCGGCAAGCGCTATCAGCTGAGCTAAGGAGGTCAAAGGTCAGGGTCATTTGGGGTCAGCCAGTTCGGCTAGGCGGACCTATCAGAATCACTTGAAAATCTCCACAATGGTAAAACGTGATCTTGTCATCACGAAAAGGTCAAAAACTAAGCTCGTCAAGCCCTACAAATGAAATTATAGTGGGTCAAAGGTCAAGGTCATTTAGGACGGACCCCTTTGATTTGCATGCACTTTGATTTGCACACTTATAGATCTTGACGTCCTGAATACGATGAACATAAAATATGCGCTCGGCAAGCGCTATCAGCTGAACTAGAGTAGGTCAAAGGTCAGGGTCAATTAGGGCGAACCCCTTTAATTTGCAATTAATTTTGCACACGTATAGATCAATCGGCGTCCTGAATACGATGAGCATAAAATAAAAGCTCGGCAAGCGCTATCAGCTGAGCTAGAGTAGGTCAAAGGTCAGGGTCATTTGTGGTCAGCCAGGGCGGATCCCTTGGATTTATTTTAAAGTCAGTGAAATTATATATCTAAGCATTGTGATTTTGATGATAAAGCAACTAAGCTCGGCAAGCGCTATCAGCTGAGCTAGAGTAGATCAAAGGTCAGGGCCATTTGTGGTCAGCCAGGGCGGACCCCTTGGATTTCTTTTTAAAGTCAGTGAAATGATATATCTAAACATCGTGATTATGATGATAAAGCAACTAAGCTCGGCAAACCCTAAAAATGGAGTTATAATGGGTCGAAGGTCAAGGTCACTCAGGACGGACCCCTTCAATTTTACAACAACAAAAAATAGAATTAGGCACATTTTTATGTTCTAAATACGATTCTTATAATATCTAAGTTCGGCAAAGACTCGAATAGATGGTTAAGTGATTAAAACAAATAAGCATTTTCAGTCAACTTTTTCTGATGAACGTGGACACTAGCGAGTCTCCTCCAATTTTTAGTAAATTTGAAAGGGTCCGCCCTGAGTGACCTTGACCTTAGACCCACTATAACTCCATTGTTAGGATATGCCGAGCTTAGTTTCTTTATCATCAAAATCATCATGCTTAGATATATCATTTCACTGACTTTTTATAATAAAAAAAATCCAAGGAGGGCCACAAATGACCCTGACCTTTTACCTACTCTAGCTCAGCTGATAGCGCTTGCCGAACTTAGATTTTATGTTCATCGTATTCAGGACGTCAAGATTTATAAGTGTGCAAAATTCCATGCAAATCAAAGGGGTCTGCCCTAAATGACCCTGACCTTTGACCTACTCTGGCTCAGCTGATAGCGCTTGCCAAGCTTATATATTTTATGCTCATCGTATTGAGGACGTCACGATCTATAAGTATGCAAAATTGCATGCAAATTAAAGGGGTCCGCCCTAAATGACCTTGACCTTTGACCCACTAAAACTGCATTTATAGGGCTTGCCGAGCTTAGTTTTTGACCTTTTTGTAATGACACGATTGCGTTTTACCATTGTGGAGATTTTCAA
>JAXIVJ010013133.1:0-27500 GCA_036785665.1 Chirona hameri
GGCGCGAAATTTTCCGTTTTTTTTTACTGTGGATCAGTGGCGCACGCAGGGGGGTCAAAGGGGTCAGCTGACCCCCCCCCCCCCCCCCCCCCGAAACTTCTGAGGGGGCCCGCATCAAAAGGACCCGTATTCTGACAGGGGCCCGGTCTTTGTCAGGTCCGAACGAGGCAGGGGCCCGGTGCTGGCAAAGGCGTGATATGGGGCTCGGTCAGGTCTAGTCTCTGGCCAAAACTAGTGGCTAGAGAAAACATGAACTAAATTCCACAGGGTCCGCCACACAGAGGGTCCGCTCCTTGAAAATTATTTGATACGGCCCCTTCCTGATAGGGGCCGTTCCTGGTAGGGGCCCGATCAAGACAGGGCCCCGTGCTGGCAGAGGCGTGGTATGGGGCCCGGTCAGATCGAGGGCCCAGTAACAATAAGCACCGGTTCTTGCAAATTATTGATACGGGCCCGTTCCTGGTAGGGGCCCGGTCTTGGTCAGGCCCGATCGAGGCATGGATCCGGTGCTAGTAAAGGCATGATATGGGCCCGATCAGGACGAGAGCCCCGTCGGCCGTCACAACAGGGCCCGGCCCTTGCAAATTCTTGATACGGTCACGTTCTGGTAACACGAGCCCGTTCCTGGTAGAAGCCCGATCTTGATCAGGCCCGATCGAGGCAGGGGCCGGGCGCTGGCAAAGGCGTGGTATGGGGCCCGGTCAGGAGGAAGGCCCGATCACAACAGGGCCCGCTCCTTACATTTTTTTATACGGGCCAGTTACCGGTAGGGGCCCGTTCCTGGTAGGGGTCAGATCAAGGTCCCGGTGCTGGCAGAGACGTGATATGGGGCTCGGTCAGGTCTAGTCTCTGGCCAAAACTAGTGGCTAGAGAAAACATGAACTAAATTTAGCCCATTACAACTGATAAATATGCGTTTTTTCCTAGGGTTACATTGCAAAGGTCACGATTTTATAACTTGACCTTAGGTCGTCGATATAATATAGAAAATCCGAGATATTGTAGTCCCTAATGACCTCATGACGTGCCATGAGTTTCATGTCGCTCGATTAATCATTGTGCCGGCTGTGCTACCTAGAAGTTGTTTGGTAGTCATGTCATTTGACCTGACCTGACCTGGCCGGGACCCAATTTTTTGCCAAAACGTGGCTTAGCTATTAATGTCAAGTTGCTGAAAGTTTCAAGCCGATATCTCCATGCGTTTTCTGATTATTGCGGGAAAAACTAAGGAGGGGGGCAAAAAAAAACCTCCCCACTAGCGCCTCCAGGGTTAATTACTATTCCGTTCGCGAACGTAGCCTAGCGTAGCTTATACGGGACTTTGACGTCCAAAGGCTGGGACTTTTATACCTTTAGGGGACATGGATCTGGGAGGTTAGAAAGAAAAAAAAACGCCATAATTTAGCCCAATTTCTAAAATTGCCTCAAATTCCTAAAAGATAATTAATTCATGCCTAGAGAATATGAAGTCCCGTGTAAACGCGGTTTCTATCTACACTACAATTTGCGCATAAGCATCTCAAACATCTGTGGGCGTAGCCAAATAATATTGTAACGCTCAACTTCACTGATGAAATAAAATGCTTCGCTATTTGCCACATGTTACATTTCATCTTCGATACTAGGATGTACCTACTACCTAGGGACCGATGATTTCGAGCATCCAATCCCACCAAAAACAATGAGTAGCAGATCTCCCGAGAAAAAAAAAACTAGTTATTACGACGGTTGAATTTTTTTGACGCGATCTGTTCCCCGTGCTTCTCTCATTTTGACCAAACTCCAGAAAGCCTGTGCGCAGCTTCCAGACAGGTATCCAGCACTGGTTTACACCAGGCCCTGGATCCGTTGGAATTAGTCTTTCCCAATTCATGCGCCAGACCGTTTCTACATTTGTTGCGATGCTGTATGTTGTAAAAATCAGCCATGTATCGCGCCAACTGATCACACATACCTGCTACGAAAATACCGTATCGGTTCACCAGTCACCACTACTGCGTGTTGTCATTGACCTCATTTCGTCAACTCTCGACGGTTGTACCGGACATCAGTAGCACACGCACCTAAAATTCGCACATCGGTAGCACACGCAGTCACCTTACACGACATTGATTTATCATGTCTCAGATCCCATGCTGTAGGGGGCCCACTGAAAATCAAGTGACCGAAATCCGCGAAGTTAAAAAAACGGGTGGGGCCCGCACACAAGGGGACCCGCTCTTAGGGCTCTCCCCCCCCCCCCCCCGAAATGGAATCCTGCGTGCGCAACTGCTGTGGATAGCTGGATTTTGACTGCTGCAAAGTCAATTTTTTCGATTTTTCGATAAATTGGGAACGCGCGGGAGAGGGGATACTTGTATTGAATGCTCTCCCCCAGATTACTGTGTTTGTGTGTGGGGGAAGCATTTGCCCCTGATGCCCCTCCCCCTGGATCCGCCAGTGGCCGAACAGGGACGAATCCAAGGGGAGCCTATCAGCGCCATGGCTTTACCGAAACCACCAAAATCGGCTGAAACTTCACACATTTTAAAGACATTCTAGGCAACTTGTCCAAAGGACAGTATTTGTACGAACGAACGAACGAACGAAAGACTTTATTCCAGACCTTAGGGGTCCATATCTGGGTTACATATTTACATACAGTTGCATACAGTGTACACGCTGCAGCATACAGTGTACAGTGTTACATACAGTGTACACGCACACGCTGCAGCTCAGGTCACTCCTTGGTCATGCTGTGTGTACAGCCGACTAACCCAGGAGCACCTTATTCTCGACCTGTATCAGAGGCTACTCCTGCAGATCCCTGGTATGATGCCATTGGCACATCCATCCACTCGCAACATGAAGCTATATATAAATTTACGAATGATGACCTGACAAGAAGGAACATTGCAAAGAGCACATGTGAAGCTAGTGCTATCAAATTTTGACAAACCGATGGTCCTCTTCAACAGGTTATGGTAACTAGTCACAAACTTATTCATTGTTCCTTTCTTGAATTTCCACCACAAGTGGGCGCAGTACAGTGCTGAACGGTGGGCACGAAACAGAGTCAACTTGGTATATACACTGCACATGTGAAATTTCCGTATTATCATGTTGCCTTGGCCAAATAAACTCCTATTCTGTCTCCAAATGTCAGCATCATCACTGAGATCACTGGATATAAAATGTCCTAAATACTTCACTTTCTCAGTGCTTTCAATCTGTTTCCCCCCTACCTGGAAGACTGGAGTTTGTACATGTTGGAGCAATCTAGAACTACAGCACATTACATAGCTTTTCAATCCATAATACTTTACATCATGGGAGAGACCAAACTCATTGCACACATCCAGCAATCGCTGTAGCCACACAGCAGATGGTGCCAACACAACAAGGTCATCATCATACATCAAATGGTTAACAAACTTATCCCCAACATAGCATCCAGCCGTGCAGTTGTTAAGCATTGAACTGAGCTCATCAATGTACAAGTTGAACAGGTATGGGGATAGGATTCCACCCTGCCTCACACCATTAGACACCCCACAATCTGCGGAAAGTGTTGATTCCCACCTGATACACATCTTCTGTTTAGAATACCAATATGGCAGCACTCTGACCAGATATGCAGGCACTCCCCTCTGAGTAAGTTTATCAAAGAGCAGGCCATGATTTATCCTATCAAAAGCTTTACTAGCATCAAGAAAGCACAAATTAACTCTTCCATTCATTGTGATGTAAGAATCAATAATTTCTTTCATCGCATATATGCATAGATCAGGACCAAGCCCCTTTTTAAAGCCAAACTGATTTTCATGTGTACCAATGAAAGGTTTAAGTCTATTGAGCAACACAACCTTCAATACCTTGCTGACCACACTTGCTAATGCTATAGCTCTGTAATTACTCATCGAGCTGATTGAGCCAGCTTTATTCTTTATCACTGGAACAAGGATTACCCTCATCAAGGATTCTGGCAATACTCCATGCACCAGACAGGCAGAAAATAATGGCTGAGTAGGGTCACAAAATAATTTGAAGCAAACTTTAAATGCTCTGCAAACAAGTCATCAGCTCCACAGGATTTCCCAGCAGACAATTCCAAAATTGCGCATCTGATCTCTTGCTCAGAGACATATGTATGTAAGGGATCATTTCCTTCATTGCCAGCACAAATGGGGCACATCTTACTCGGTACTGAGTTCAACAGCTCTTTGAAATGCCTCGCCCATAATGATGCAATGTCTTCCTCCCCACAGACTCCCTCTACAGTGGTGGGCCGAGGCACCTTAGAACCACTCATTGATTTAACCTCCTTCCAAAAACCTTTTGTGTCCATGTTTGCCAGTTTTTTGGCAATGGCTTCACCCCTAAGCTCATTTTCATGTCGCTTTATGTACCTCATAGCCAATTTACTCCTAGCCTTAGCTTGTCTATGTGCTTCAAAGATGGGACCATGTTTCGGTCTGCCAGCTTCCTTCCAGGCCAAGAACAGGTCCCTTGAGATATTATAAGCCTCCTCCACATATTCACTCCACCCAGGCTTAGAAAACCTTTTGTTTTACCTATAATTTGTCAGCAGCTCACTGCCTGCCATACTCAAACATTTTATTATGTCTTCATAAAACTGAAAGATGTCACTTACATGCGTTTGTGATGTACAGTTTGCATCAGTGCATCCCACAACTGCTGGAATCTCCAGCTCTCCTAGATGATAGGCAGAAGCCTCAGTATACGCGACCAATTCCTGACCACTTACTCTTTTCCAATCCAGCTTTTTGGTGATGCATTCCTTTTCCTCAACAATACAAGGCAACTTTGAGACATTGATCCACGTCAACACTGGCATATGGTCATCCTGTGCAAATCTGCCTTGTGGGAAAGTGGTGACTAAGAGGTCCCCAACCACACACCAAATTTGCACACAATCTGCCCAGCCGTTGCGGAGTTTTTTTTTCTCGATAAAAACTTATCAACACGCGTCACGCGCAGTGGCAGTCATCATCATCAACCAGTTTATTGTTCTAGAACATATTTGTTACACATACGGTAGAATTGGCGCGAAAGCTGGGGAGCTTAACGGGGTCACCTATGACCTACGTGAGATGCCACTGGTCTCATACAGTGTAGGTTGGATGGGGCTGCTCAGCAAAGAAGTCCGCTTGTCAATCGGACGTGCGGTTGCAGAGATATGAGGTTCTCAAAAGGGTTGCCACGGGCCAGGCCGATCGGGTCGCTCATTTTCAGATTGTTCACTTACACCACTAAAGAACGAGCGAACGCTTCGCGCTCGCTCGTAATCAGTGGAAAACTTAACTAAAGCATGCCCGTACACATTCACAATGTCTTTAAAATATAAAGCCAGTTGACATATGACTAATCAAAATAACACTCTCTGTGCAAGTCATGCCAATTCTGTTAGGGTGAAGCGATTCTATAAGCAGCTGATTCCACGCGGCGATATTTCCCCTGCTCGCGGATGGCTCTGATGGCGATGGCCAGCAGTGCATTTTGTCACCACCCTCTCACCTTTAGACGGCACGCTGCAGACGACTCGGGAGTCGGGACTGTCTGGCGGCTGGCCTAAGTCAAGTCCTGGCCCCTGGGACGTCACACGCACGCGGCGTCAACAGTGACCAGAAGTGGGGCTGGGCTGGCAGCGCTGGCTTCTCTCCCCTCCACGGGTCTGAGGTCTGAGGTATCGGGACTCGGGTCAGGGCTGCAGGCTGCTGTTTGAGGATCACCGATCACGCCGTCTGGAAAGAGAAGGAGAGTCAAATCCCGGCTTGGGTTGGACATAGTTGGAGCAGTCAAAACTGAATCCGTATTGAGATATCGCTGGCTAAAAGATGATAAAACGTCAACTGAAATGTGACAATTTTGGGAGGGCTCGGGTGGGAGGAACAACATTTGGAAGATGAGCGCTCATGGCACAGTCATTTCATATGACACTACTCAATTCCTTATTCCACAAGACTATTTCTGAAGATGGTGGTAAGCAATTCATGCTAATCCATCTCTGCAGACCATTAAGAAGAATGCCCGTACAAATTCACAATGCACTTAAAAAATAAAGCTGTGCCGGTTGACATATGATATCAAAATAGCAACCTCTATGCAATCAGTAAGTTATTTTATGTCCACTGACCACCATTATCCATCAACTGAGATCATGAAGCTGAGGTATTTTAAGGAAATGAGGCTGGAGGCATTGCAGGGACTTTTCTGCTAAAGGTTCTACAATACATTTAAAGGAAATAGTTCACCTTGGAAAATTGTACCCAACACGATTTGATTATGCTTTTTAATACAATTTATTTTTATATTGTCAAAAATGGCCTTATATCGCGCCGATTCAGGACAGAAGGCCGTACATTTTTATTGTTTATCAAAACTATATGTATACTCTCTGAGTCAGAGTCCTGACGTCACACGAATGTCAAAAATGTTTTAGCCAATCAGATTCAAAAGTAGTCGCGTAAAGATAGACTCGCATTGCAGATGTGCCAACCGGCGGCCGGCAATTCGCTTGCTAGCACCAGATGCAAGCTGATTGGCTGATGGTATAGCCTCTGCCCAGGCTAGAACCAGTACAACATTCTTTCGCCAGCACCGCATTCCTTCGCCAAAAACTCAAATATATTCTGCTGGAGTTTTTTTCAGTCAAGAAAACTTGCAGATAGGGGTTTCCCAACACAGGCTACAAAACTGCTATGCTATCTCAGTTTAAAACTAATTTTGAAGGTGAACTATTTCCTTTAAGCTGATTGTCATTACATTTTCCAGAACTTAGACTTTTCTTTGATCGCTTATGTCTCTGCATCCAATACACACTCAATCAATAACTTTGTACACAGTACAGTGGGACACCAAATCCACACAAAATAGGAAGGTCTCTGGTCTAGTCAAGAGAAGATCTAGTCAACAATGTAGTTTGGTGTGCAGCTATATAGAATGATATAGATATATAATCGATATATTATAATTGTAATAATTATAATTAGTATAATTGATATATATATATATATATATATATATATATATATATATATATATATATATATATCCATGACATGGAATTGATAATTTATCACCACCAAAGTCAAGAAGGTACCTCATAAAATCATAGTTTAAATGTCAATTGTCATAGTTCCGTAAGTCATCATTAGGAAAAATAAAACAATCTAGTTGTTTTATTGAACAACCTAGCTGTTGTTAATGCCCCGCCCCCATGAGTAGGTATTTGTATCAGTATCGTATTGGAATAACTGTCCATATATCACCTTAGGACCAAAGGGTGGATTGTATTGTCTATAAACAATGACTGCTGTGTACCAAGTCACAAGGGAACATCCCAAAGGTTGATGGGGACAATTGCGTCCTATGGTCCTACAATTCTTCCTTTGGCAGGGGAAATTTTCTCACATTCATGGTCCATAAGCGGTAGGCCTAATAGTTTAATAAGGCAAAGTTTAGTGGACATTTCAATTTCCCCTCTTGCTCTGCATCACCCCGCGGGCCCCGCCCCCTACCACACACACAGGTCACAGGATAGTCCATGGCTGTTTGGTGTTAAGACCACCTTAATCCACATAAATATACAAAATCATTAATAAACCAGTTGTATGACAAATTAAAATAAATGTATTACTTTTAATTCACTAAAACCTACCGTCACCGCCAGAACGAATATCTATGAATTGGCAATTGATATCGAGTTTTCCGAGTTGTGAGCAAATTAGGCCTCTTTCCCGCCATTATTGAGAAGCATATTCACTACGTATGTGTATGACGTCACGCGTCATCTAAAAATGTTGGTCAGCATCCCAGGGTTTTCATTAAATACTGGTCTATAAGATACTTCATTTTCATGCTTTATCAATATCAAAACTACATAAAAAAGATCGAGTTACAAGGGTATAAGATGTTCTCATACTGCAGAGAATCACGGCAGGGAGGCGGAGTGTTTGTATATGTAAATAGCTTGTACTACACTACTAGAGTTGATGATTCTAGTAAAGTAAAAGAAGTAGAATCAATCTGGCTTGACATTAAAATTGGTACAGGAAACAGAGGAAGGTTGAGGATAGGTGCATTTTACAGACCAGGGAATCTTCCAAGGAACTCCCAAGCTGAAACAGACCAAGATATTTGTGAGGAAATACGTAGGAACTTTCAGGCTCAGTGTCTTATTATGGGAGATTTTAACTTAAGAGGATACGAAAGTATAGCAGAGGAAACAAATGAGTGTAGGTTGTATAGGCAAATCTTTGAAGAGGAGCTTTTCATGCATCAGTTTGTAACAGAGCCAACCAGACATTGCTCCATTCTAGACCTTGTATTCTCAGACAACAGTGATCTAGTTAGTGACATAAGTATTTGTGCAGTTCTAGGAACCAGTGATCACAATATGGTTAAATTCAATATCTCATCAGAAATGAGGCCCTAAGATAACCTTATTATGGTTCCAAACTTCAGCCGGGCTGATTTTGATGGTATTAGAAATGACCTCGCACAGATAAAATGGAACGTTGAGTTGGCAGGTTTAGATGCATGTGAGGCCTGGAATGTTTTCAAAGCTAGATTAAGCCAAATTCAAAATCGGCATATACCCCTCAGGCACAAACGTAACAGAACCAAGGGCAATCCAGTTTGGCTTACCCCAGAAGTAAGGAGTGCTATACAAGCTAAAAGAAGTGCATTTGGCATTTTGAAGGGATCTTCACTAGATATAAATCAGAAGGCCTACCAGAATGCAAGAAATTCAGTTAAGAAAAAGGTCAGAGCAGCTAAAAGGGCAAAGGAACTTGATTTAGCTAGACATTGTAATGCAGATAGTAAGAAGTTCTTCAGTTTTTATAAGTTAAGTACAGTTTCCAAAAATATAGGTCCATTTAAGGTAGATGATGTGTTAGTTAGCAAGGACAGTGAAATGGTTGAAGTGCTTAATGATCAGTTTCAATCTGTCTTTACTATCGAGGACCAGAGTAGTATTGCAGCACTTCAGCCTGAGCTAGAGACAGAGGAGACTATAGGAGAGCTAGGTGGCATAAGTAGTGAACTTGTTCTACAATATCTAAAGAAAGTAAGGCCTAACAAGGCAGAAGGACCTGATGAAATCCATGCTAGACTTTTAAGAGAATCTGAAAGGGAGTTGTCGGTTCCATTAGCCATAATATTTTCTAAATCACTTGCAGATAGTAAAATTCCACTTGATTGGAAAAGAGCAAATGTTGTTCCTATTCATAAAAAGGGAGATAGAAGTAAAGAGGAAAGCTATAGACCAGTTAGTCTGACCTCATTAGTCTGCAAGGTGCTTGAATCAATCATCAAAGATAAGATTGTTGAATTCTTGGAGCAAAATGAACTCATCAAGGATACACAGCATGGCTTTAGGAAGGGCCGTTCTTGTTTAACTAATCTTCTGGAGTTTTTGGATGTTGCAACAGATAGCTTTGATCAGGGTAAACAGCTAGATGTAGCTTTTCTTGATTTCAGTAAAGCATTTGACAAAGTCCCCCATACAAGACTGGGGTTGCAACTTAAAATTCATGGGATCAGGGGCAAGATTCTGGATTGGATAGAAACGTGGCTTTCAGGACGCCAGCAAAGGGTTATATTGAATGGGTGCCAATCACAATGGAAGGAGGTTCTCAGTGGGGTTCCACAGGGCTCAGTCCTGGGCCCATTGCTTTTTATAATATTTGTGAATGCAATTGAGAACAGTATAGACAGCAAAGTCTTGAAATTTGCAGACGATCTAAAAGTTGTCAGGATTATTAGAGGAAAACATGATCAGGATGTTTTTCAATCAGATCAGACAAACTAGTTGAGTGGTCTGAAGCATGGCAGATGAAATTCAATTTGAGTAAATGTAAGATTATGCACGCTGGACGGGTTAGCAGTAAACATAGGTATGAAATGGGTGGGCAGAAAATGGAGCAGATTGAAAAGGAAAGAGATTTAGGTGTCGTGGTAAACAATAGACTATCAGCGTCAGACCAGGTTGTAGAAGCTAGGAAAAAGGCACTTAGAATGCTAGGGGCCATTAACAGAAATGTTTCCTACAAGAGTGAAAAGGTAATAACAAAACTGTATTGTGCATACGTTAGACCACATTTGGAGTATTGTGTACAAGCCTGGTCTCCAACATATGAGAAAGATTGCTGGTTGTTAGAAAGAGTTCAAAAAAGGGCAACAAAAATGGTTAATTGTCTTGGTAGTTTACCTTATGAAGATAGATTAAAGAAATTGGGTATGTTTTCACTTAGATATAGAAGGCTAAGAGGAGATCTAATTGAAGTCTTCAAATTTGTAAATAGTCAGCATTCTGGATATTTAAAGGGTATGTTTGAGTTCAATAGGGAAAATCGAGGTAGAGGTCATCAGCATAAACTCATTATGAAACAACGTAGGACTAGGCTACGACAGTCATTTTTCAGTAGAAGGGTTGTAGGACATTGGAATATGCTACCAGGGGATGTCGCTGATGCAGTGACACTTGCTTCCTTCAAAATTAGATTAGATAAATACTTTACAGAGAAGGGATTAGTTCATAAATACTCGTGGGATTAGCCTTCTTTTATGCAGGTAGAGTAAGGTGATTTGAAGGGGCGAGACTGGTGGAGGGGGGGGGGTGTGGGTGTGGGTGGGGTGGGGTGCAACCTCGGATGGGCCCAAGAGGCTCTTTGTTGCACTTTTCTTTTATGTCTTTATGTCTTTATGTCTTTAAGATACCAGTGGACCAGTGGATAATTGCATATGCATTTATGGACTGGTATTTTATTGAAATCCGTTGCTTGCTCTCTCCATAATCGTCCAATATATTTAGGGGTGTTTAGGGGGCATGAGCGCCTCGAGAGGCGGAAGGATGCCGAAATTCGCTGATGTATTTTTTTTATTATATTTTGTGTTTTTATCATGTTTCTGTATTTTCCCTAATTAAATGATCATTTTTCTTTCAGAATATTTTTTTTTGGTGACTTTTAAGTGTTTAGCTATTTATAATTTGGGGTTTTAGTTTGGTGTCTTTTCCCCTGTTCCAGCGATGATGAAATACAAAAATATCCTCATACTAGTGAATTAAAATATAACAAAAATACAGCATTGCTTGTATAATGTTGGTAATTTGCGAAATCCTTAGTCTTTTAGGATTATATTGTCAGCTACGTTTAATCAATTTTTGAAACACATAGCCTGTAATTGCCACTGATAGTTAGGGGGACTTAGGGGGAATTCCGTCATCCCTCCATTTAATTTTGGCATCGCAATTACGGCATCGCTGGTGGCCATCGCTTGCGTCATTTTGAGAAACTTGCCTGTTGCGGTGAGACGCGATGTTTGTGGGTATATGACTGGTAGGTATCATATGCTTTGACGTTGACCTTGGATATAGGGCCTGCTGTTGGTGTTGACGCGAGGATTGAATTGAAGGTCATTGGAACTTGGAAGTTGAAGTAGTTGTGTTCTGTACTATACATAAAGGGTTGGTAGCATACAAGCCAGGTGAGGTATATGGTATTCTGTTCTCCTGTATGCTAAGATGACTGGGCATTAGGGATTAGACAGGATTTGCTACTGCATTTTTGTCATGACATTTGCCATTTATTTATTGTAAAACTTTGCCTTCTACTGGTATTATGTCTCAGATTTGGATTGTAGTGGAATGGAAAGGTAATAGTATTGTATTATGACTACCACCACAGTCATGTTGGTGGTAACTGGTAGGTGACTTCCCATTATGTTTCATTGTTGTCATACCCCTATTAGCAATGTTTGTATAAATAAAACAATTCAATCACAAGAATATATTTCAATCTGTGGACGCAGCACACATTAACATGCAGTGCACGCAGGCAGCTCTCACTTCTCCATGTAGGCCCATGGGTACATAATATGCAAGAAGGAATACCATGGCACAAGCACATATATCGTCTTCCACTTCTTCCAGCTTCTGTCTAAATTTCATGACTTCCTACATAATAAAGATGATGATATTTAGGTTGATGAGTGAGCTGTGTTGGTCACTTGATGCCCAGGATACAGCTTCCTCCAGATGAAGGGTTGAAAATACATCACATTCTTCATGAAGACCTGAAAAAGTGCATAAATGATAAACATTGTTCATAACTCTCTTGGCATTTAGATGCTTGTTTTTTGTATTGCGGTGACCAGCAGTTAGCGGCAAAAATCCCGTGAGGATGCCATAATTGTAAATTAATTGTGAATTAGGGATGACAAAATTACTCTGGTTAGGTGCCCTTTTCCCCATAAAATTGTGAATTTGGCCACACTGTGTGCAATGCCATAGCTAATTTCCATGGTTGAGATGACCTGATGCATGTCATAGCTGGACACGGCATGATCCAGCCATGACACAGTTCCCCAGCTATCACTCACATATGTAAAACTATCTGCAGGTAACAGTAGTCTGTTTGAGATCGTGAGGGAATGATCCTCACAAAAATCAGTCATATTTTGTTTGACCTGTTGTCAACTGTTGAAGTTCGATGCAAAATAAATTTTGCCCACTCTGTCCTAAGTTTGCGTTCCAGTCCCCAACTATTAAGTATGCAGTAAGGTTGAGCTCCTCCAAAACAGAGCTGAGTTCCCCTAATTTCACCAAATATTCTTGTTCATTGTTAGCACATTGGTAGGGCAAATAGAGGTTGATAATTATGAAACTCTTTCCATCTAAAGACACTTTGATCCCAATACACCAGTCTAACCCAAACTGCATAGTCTCAATACAATTTTGCAGTGACCCTCGAAACAGAATGGCCACTCCTCCAGGGGCATGCCCCACACGAAAACCATCACAGAGGTCAACTGTTGAAGAACCAAAACCGACAAAATCGTTATGGATACTATTTATGCAGCATAAATCCTGCTGGAAAAGCCAAGTTTCCTGCAGACAAAGTATGTCTGTTTCAGCAAAAAGTGTTTGCAAATCAGTTCGAAGGTAACATGACTGTAACGAATTCATAATGCAAACACAGACGAAATCTATGAGTTTTGGAATTCTGTCGGACGGCCCCTCAAACCAACGTTTTGGGCCGGTCTGCATCCGCCAGAAGGCCCGAGTCCTTACTTGGAACCCTTACTTAGTAAAACGGCAATGTTAACCTGCCATTAACGGGGCGGGGGATATCTCCCCCTGACGAATTTTCGCAATAGTTCAAAAACCAATAGCGGTATCAACGTGAAACTTTAACGTCAACGTGAACTGCTTTAAAACAAATTCTCCATTGTATAAGCTGCTTAGATTTTCCTCCAGGAAATGTGTTAATTTTCGACCGATTTAGTTGTATTGGTAAAGCTATGGCACCTGTGTACCCCTTCGCTCCGTTCCTATTCGGTCCCTCAATCGTTTTCAAAAATTGACATCGCAGGTGTGGACCTTTGATGATAGGCGTGTTTAGCTTGGTCATTTTTATTCAACTTCATTGTATTATTCAACAATTGTATTTATATTTTACACTTGTGTTTGTCATTATCACAATATGGTTAATATTTAGTTTTCCTATTATGTTATAATCATGTATTACTGGCCTGCTGCCACGTAATAATCATACACTAGCAAACAACTCATTCACTAAATGTAAATGTTGTCCATTTGAGACCTCACAGTAACCATCTGTTCCCCAGGTGGAGGCATGCTTCACTGTGTCCACTGCGACTACGCGTGTCTGGGACAGGATCGTCTGGACAAACACGTGAAGCAGCGTCACGGCCACATCGGCAGGGACGGTAGACACAAGTGTGAGTGGTGCGAGTACTCCACAGACCGTATAACTAGCATCAGACACCATCGCTTGACACACACGGGAGAGCGGCCGCATCGCTGTGACGACTGCGGTAAGGCGTTTGCTGAGCGGGGTACTCTGACGCGTCACCGCCGTGTACACAGCGGTCAAAGGCCGTACGGATGTGACGTCTGCGGCAAGGCGTTCACACGGGTCGGTGATCTGGCGACACACAAACGTATCCACACTGGTGAGAAGCTCCGCCAGTGTGAGCAGTGTGGCGCCACGTTTAACCAGCTGTCTACTTACATCACCCACATGAAGTGGCACGGTGGCGTGAAGGCGTACCAGTGCCACGTGTGCTCGGCTCGGTTCGTTACACGGTCGCAACTAACTAGACACATACGCTCTCACACGGGGAAGCGGCCGTATGGCTGCTCCTTCTGTCCGACCCGGTTCTCGGATCGGTCGGCCATGAAGAAGCACGTCATCTGCCACCACACACACGACTACAAACACAGGTGTGACCGGTGTAGCAAAGGCTTTCTTACACCCGATAGACTGCGGAAGCATGTAGACAAGTGCTCAGCTGTCAACTGATGTACACCATAACGTGATGCGGATTGGCCTATTGAGACACCGACGGTATTAATTATTGCCTGCTGTAGCATGACTTTAATGTAGTGTTTATTGTATGCGTCCAACTGTTTGGTCACCAGCTCGGTCTAATAGCTGCTCATACTCTGCGACCGATGTGTATTGATATATTATTGAGATATCAGGCTATACAATCAACTTAGCCCTGTATCTGCAATGTATATGCGTGATTAGAATGTGAACTTCGACGAATTGCTGTTGGTGTGTTTAAATACATGTTCAGCTGGTGAACGTATAATTATCTGTTACCTGCAAAATCGCATTACGAATATTGATATACAGATTGCTAAGGTACAATACTGACACATATACCGGGTGGGCGGACTGAGTAAGGATGGGGAAGTGTTCCATTACCTTCATCAAAGCACAACATACATAGGTGTGCCATTGCTGTGTCTCGGTATATATCCCTGTGTATGGTTTCAGCCAGGTGTGCCAGATCCAGTACTGGTCAGGTGGCTGACGGCCATATGCTGTGATGTGTTCGGAGTATGTGGACCACCACACCCCTTTCCTTTCCTGCAAACCTTTTCCTGCAAACCCTAAACCCTTTTGTGGTGTCGTCAGACCGGTGTGCCCTGCCTGACGCCTGTCTCTCACGGTACCTCTCGTCCCCCTAGCGGACCCTATGTAGCTGGGAGGTAGTGAGCTGGCCGAGAGATGGCGCGCGGGTACCCAGCCGCCGCCACCCCGATCGGCCTGCGCGGGAGAGCCGTGTTGAGCGGGAGACTGAGTTGAACAGCGACCGACGGCGGGCCTGTGTGTGTGCGCGCAGACCTTAAATACAGTCACCTGGGACCGGAGCACGGTGTGTACCGCGGGACGGACTGGGACCCAGCAGTAACCCAGGCACGGGTACACAATACCTGGCGACGAGGACAATTCGGACTGGACAGTGCTCAAGTGGTGAAGTGGTTTGCGCGCCGCACGTGGTCGGGAGTGCCGGGATTCGGTCGGAGGATCGATTTCGCTGGATCGCGAGGGTGGAGGACACTCGTGAGGACTCGTGCGATGTGGGTGGCAGTTTCGCCGGATACCCAGGTTTCGTGGTATCGAGTCGGGGCCAGCGGGCCGGTTGCGAGTTCCACGTGGTCGGTGAAAGCGGCGTTTCGGCGCTATCTTGCCTCGTTACCGGCGAGGTCGGCGTGGCCCGGTACCCAGTGAAGCGTGATGGCCTTGCCTCCGTGAACCAGTGCGTCGAGCAGGCTCCAGACGCTTTGGGCGAGGGTCATCTGTTGGGTGTCCGGGCCGCGGCTGAGGAGTTGGAGACCGGACAGGGAGTCTGGACACCACAGCACGCTCTGTATCAAGGAGCTGGAGGGGGCCGGCAACTCGCGGAGGGAGCGGAGTGCCTCTGCCATGGATGGTTCCTTCCTTGGCAGATCCGTCTGACCAAATGGTGCAGTCCGGAGCGGGGACGAGGGCCAGGGCCTCCGGTACCGCCGCCTTCCTCTTGTCCGGTGGGTCCGTTTTCCTTGTGGGCCGCGGCAGTTCGAGTACGAAGCGGACGTCGCCCCACGGTTGCACCATGGCGGGTCGCCCTGGAATAGCGCCAGGGGCTCCCTCGGGAGGCCGTCCAGCCCCGCAGTGTCGCAGGCCCACGCCCCGATTCGACGCAGGCACGGTTTGTGCGGAAGTATGGCATCCTCGTCCGCCGGCAGCAGTGGCGATGTGCCAGCCTCTTCGGCAACCGAGGTCGCACGTCTCCACGCTTCGTAAGCGCGGTAGCGGAGTCTCGGGATCGGTGTCTTCGTCAAGAGTTCGCGGGCAGGGTTGCCCGGTGGGAGGCGGGTGAGGCCCGCATACTCGCCGGCCGCAAGTTCTTTGGACCGCACTGACAGCGGGGGCAGGTCTGCTTCCGCTGTCAGGGTCTCCCTGTCGGTGAGCTTGATGCAGCCGGTGATCAGGCGCGCACACTTCCGCTGTTCAACCTCCAAACGCTCCCGCACCGCTGGGGCCGCGTGGGTGAAAAATATCGCTGCGCCGTAGTCGAAGATGGAGCGGACGTAGCTCTGGTAGTCGTCGCGGAGGGTGCGGCGGTGGCTTCCGTAACTTCTCCCCGCGATCTTCTTCTTGAGCGCCTCGATATGTGCGGCGAAGGTCAGTTGGCAGTCCAACTTCAGCCCGAGGAAGGTGGGGTTTTCCTCGTACCCGAGGGGCTGACCGCAGAAGTGGAGCACGGGCTTGACCTTGCCGCCACTCTCCTTGGGGTCCAGCGTGAAGGTGGTCATCTGTGGCGAGCGTGTCGGTGTGCTCGTTAGCGCACGCGTCGGGGGTCATTGCGTTTATGGAGCCATAAACGCAATGACGTCAGAGCAGCCCTGCTCTCACGTATGGCAGTGATGGCAGTACGGCTGCCGTGCTGGGTCGGGGACCTGGGCCGAGTGGGTCACATCTGGCTGTCAGCCGCCGCCTGTCAATGCGATGACAGCGCCGTCAATGCGGACGACGGGCAGTCTGGCTGGGGCGGCGACACTGCGTGGACGTGGGCGTTTGTCCGAATACATCGGTTGTGTTTTCTGTTGAGTGTTACATTGCTACAAGCTATTTCGGCACCATTGAGGCAACGTACGGAACCGGTGTGCAGGGACCGCCGCTCCAGCCAGACTCGACGACCGCAGTGGTAACCAGAGCAGCGTGGCATGACTCTGGAGTCGAGCCGCGAATCGGAGGGCGACGTCTGGGACGACGCGTACAGCGCGCTGTCGTCGTCGTGCACCTTGGACCTGGTGAGCCTGCAGCTGGACCCGCTGCTGTCGAATGAAGGAGAAGAGGACGTGCTGTGTGGTGGAGGACAAGACGGCAGCGCGTCGGGGCGGAGGACGGGAAGAAGAGGGAGAAACTAGGATCTGCGGGGAGGAGGTGGCACCAAGCTTCATCGGTGGGCGATTGGAGGTGGTCAGGAGGGAGGACCGAAGGTGATGAGACGATGGCCGGAGGCAGTGATGGCCTGCGGTGACCAAGCGGAGCTGTGGCTCCCGCCGGAGCCTAGCCGAGGTTAGCCAGGTGTGTGTGCGTGTGGGGGAGCGGAGAGTATCGCTGCCCACCTCCATGTGCGCGGTTCGGGAGGCGCCAATGGACAGACGAAGGGCGCTGAGTGAGTGTGTGTGCCCGTGTACATGTGCCAGGCTACAGAGCGCCGAATGTCGGTCAGGCTGCAGGAGGAATGCATGCGTGGTGGTCTGGCGGAGGTGGTGCGCTGCGGTGGAGAACAGCAGAGCTGAGAACAGCAGAGCTGAGAACAGCAGAGCTGAGAACAGCAGAGCTGAGAACAGCAGAGCTGAGAACAGCAAAGCTGAGAACAGCAGAGCTGAGAACAGCAGAGCTGAGAACAGCAGAGCTGAGAACAGCAGAGCTGAGAACAGCAGAGCTGAGAACAGCAGAGCTGAGAACAGCAGAGCTGAGAACAGCAGAGCTGAGAACAGCAGAGCTGAGAACAGCAGAGCTGAGAACAGCGGAGCTGAGAACAGCGGAGCTGAGAACAGCGGAGCTGAGAACAGCGGAGCTGAGAACAGCGGAGCTGAGAACAGCGGAGCTGATAACAGCGGAGCTGAGAACAGCGGAGCTGAGACAGCAGAGCTGAGGAAGTGGAGCTGAGGAAGTGGAGCTGAGACAGCAGAGTTGGAGCTGAGACGGCTGAGTTGGAGCTGTGGACCAGCGGAGTTGTTGTGCCGCTGTGCATCAGCGGAGCAGCGGAGCTGTAGTGCTGCTGTGCAGCAGCGGAGCGGTGGATCTGTAGTGCAGCAGCGGAGCAGCGGAGCTGTAGTGCCGCTGTGCAGCAGCGGAGCTGTAGTGCAGCAGCGGAGTAGCGGAGCTGTAGTGCTTCTGTGCAGCAGCGGAGCCGCGGAGCTGTAGTGCCGCTGTGCAGCAGCGGAGCTGTGGAGCTGTAGTGCAGCAGCGGAGCTGTGGAGCTGTAGTGCAGCAGCGGAGCTGTGGAGCTGTAGTGCAGCAGCGGAGCTGTAGTGCAGCAGCGGAGCTGTAGTGCCGCTGTGCAGCAGCGGAGCAGCGGAGCTGTAGTGCAGCAGCGGAGCGGTGGAGCTGTAGTGCAGCAGCGGAGTAGCGGAGCTGTAGTGCCGCTGTGCAGCAGCGGAGCTGTAGTGCAGCAGCGGAGGTGTAGTGCAGCAGCGGAGCTGTAGTGCCGCTGTGCATCAGCGGAGCGGTGGAGCTGTAGTGCAGCAGCGGAGCAGCGGAGCTGTAGTGCCGGAGCTGTAGTGCATCATCATCATCATCATCATCATCATCAACCCGTTTATTGCGCAAACACACCAAAGAAAACATGTCATAGTGCGGGAGAATTGGCACACAAGCACATATGCGCTTTAGTCATGGTACCAACTCTCAAACAAACAAAATATTAAATCGCTACAACCGCCGCCGCAGTGTCGGACATCGCGAGCACTTGTCAAGTTGCTGGTCAGCCCCCGGTCGCCGCCGCACGCCTCCCCGGGTGCACCACGCCCGCCCGTCGCCACGACGAAGGTTTAGGTGTCGTTAAAAACGACGTGAGCTTAGGATAAATGTCTGAAAATGTTTAGCCACCGCCCGACCGTCACCGCTGTCCAGGTTTGTGCCATGAAGGATGATTTGTAGTTGTGTGTGTGTTGGGGTTTGTCGTATGTCGCGATGTAGAGCTTGTGTAATGTTGTGGAACAGCGAGATTCTCTGGTTTGTGTATAATGGACATGCAAATATGAAATGTCGAACACTCTCTGTTTCATGACCACAGAGGCAAGCTGGAGAATCTGTTTTTTGAATTTTGAAAAGGTGTGAATTTAGACGAGACATTTCGTTTCTTAACCGCGAGTGTAGAATGTTGCCTGTTTTTGACCCAAATGTGTAGAAGTCTGGTAGCTGCGGTGACCCCAGATGCTTTTCGATATATTTTTTGAACGCAGCCCGGGTTAGGCTTCTGGCAGCTACGGGAAGTTCGTTGTACTGTTTGTTTGTGATGATGAAAAATGACCGTTGATAGGAAGTGGTGTGTGGCCGTTCATATACAAATTATTAGCGCAAAAGCCCAATCCACAAAAATATAATCAGACATTGCGGACAATCATGGGACGTGTACGAACCGACACAATGCCGCCACTCGAGGGGCCCGATGGAGAAATTATAACCAACAACCACGAAAAGGCAACCCTGTTAAACAACCACTTTGCAGCCCAGTCAACGCTAAACATACCAGACTCACGCCAGCCTCCAGACAGCCCAGCTCACACGACGCCGGTACCAACTCTAGAAAATATTAACACAGACCAACAAGAAGTCCTAACATTTTTGAATGCTCTAGACCCAAACAAGTCCACCGGTCCCGACAAGATTCCCGTTAAATTACTTAAGATGATAGCACTCATAATTGCGAAGCCCCTATCCACATTATTCAATAAATCACTTACAACAGGAACCTATCCTAGTACGTTTAAAATAGCGCACATTAGACCAATATTTAAGAACAAGGGCTCGCCTTCGGATTACACTTGCTACAGACCTATAAGTATCCTCTCAGCTCTTTCGAAAGTGTTTGAAAAAATAATATATAACAAAATATATGCCCATCTGACCGAACACTCACTTCTCACCGAAAAACAGAGTGTGTACCGGCAGCATCACAGCACAGAGCAGCAGCTTCTATACCTGACACACAACCTGTACAAATCACTAGACACTGGACACAATTGTACCGCAATCTATTTAGATATCGCGAAATATTTCGATAAAATTTGGCATAGAGGACTATTATTTAAATGCAAAAATGATTTCGGACTCTCTGGTAAACTTTTGGAATGGCTTGCATCTTACCTAACAGACAGGAAGCATAGCGTACGCATAAACGACACTTTTTCAGCACATCAAATCATTAACGCCGGTTGCCCACAGGGTTCCGTTCTCGGGCCACTCCTGGCATTGATATATCTTGACGGCCTCTCGAAACGGACACAAAACGACGTTCTTTTTTTTCGCCGACGATACTTCTCTTTACGCCCCCCACGCAACAACTGACTTAAGTACAACCCAACTGTCACTTCAACACGACCTAGACGCCATCCACGAATATGGTCGAGAATGGGCAATAACCTTCAACACCGCCAAAACAACTCAGCAAACATTCTCTCACAAACGCGAACACCAGCCGCCAACACTCACTTTCGGAGGTGAAACGGTACCATTGCACGATAACCACAAACATCTCGGAATGACGTTTTCCAAAGATCTCCGCTTTCATCAGCACATAAACGAAATTTGTAAGAAAGTAAACAAGTCACTCAGTCCATTGTATCCCATAGCACAATATTTACCCCGGCCCATTCTCGACCAAATATACAAAACCTACATCAGACCTCACTTTGACTATTGCGACACCATTTACGACGGACATATCACCATACACGACGCGACAAGACTCGAGACACTACAAAACAGAGCGGCTAGACTGATGACAGGCGCACTTTTCAGAACATCCTCCGACAAACTACGACTAGAGCTAGGCTGGGACAAATTGACTACCAGACGGCACATGCACAGACTTGCACTCTACCACAAACTGAACCAACCAGAATCTCACGCGCCCAGCTACATCACATAAATAATACCAAACACACACGGGAACAAGACACACGCAGAACGCTTAGAAACGCAAATGCACACACCCACACACCAAATAAATTGTGCAGCAGCGGAGCTGTAGTGCCGCTGTGCAGCAGCGGAGCGGTGGAGCAGTAGTGCGGCTGTGCAGCAGCGGAGCAGCGGAGCTGTAGTGCCGCTGTGCAGCAGCGGAGCAGCGGAGCGGCCGACGTCACGGCATCTCACCAGTGCGGGCGAGTGATGCTCGCAGCACTGGTGGTGCCGGACGTGCCGCTGGGTAGCGACGTGGTGTGCTGCAGCGGAACGGCCAACGTCACGGCATCAGACCCGTGTTCCTGCGAGTTATGCTCGCAGCACTGGTGGTGCCGGACCTGCCGCTGAGCTGCAGTGGAGCAGTCGTGCCGCCGGGTAACAGCGGACCAGGGTTGTAATGCCATGGATGGTGCCCTGCGGTGACAGACCCCGGGGCTGTTGCGTTTCAGTTGTACTCGTGTGCTGTGTGATCAATGATCATGATAATCATGGAAGTGTGTAAGTACTGAGTGGCCGCGCAGGGCGGGAGGTTCTCGTCGCCGCCAGGCCAGGACCATCTCCCCAAACCATATCACCCCAGGCTCCTCCAGATCCACAGGGACCATTTATGTGCAACGTTGTTCTTCCTCTTGCTTTCAAACCATGTGTACTGTTACCAGTTGTTTGTTACAGTTTGTTACATATGTACATAAAGTTATTATTATCATATGTACTATTGAGCGCTGTCTGCCACCGGTCATCGATATTTACTATCTGAGGAATATGTAATGAAAAACTACATTATTTCAATATTTGTTCATCATATAGAGATAAGCAACCAGGAATAGGGGTTACTTTTCAGGCTTCAGCTTGGCTCCACTCACAGTCTAGTTCCAATATTAAAATGTTGTTTTCCACAACCTAAAATCAACATTGTAACGCTGCTTTGCGCTGTCACATCAATGGCCATCGTCATCATCTTCAGTTTGTTGCAATGGTGTCCAGTGAGTTGAACAAATAACATGTTTAGCTTCTTATCCTCTACAAGGCCCACCGCCCAGATTTCTGGGTTTTATCATGCAAACCTGTAAAAAATTGTCACTTGGCTGAATGGAAATAGTTCACCTTCAACATTAGTTTAAACTAAGATAGCAATTTGTAGCCCGTGTTGGGAAACCCCTATCTGCAAGTTTTCTTTACTGAAGACTCTCCAGCCAAATATATTTGAGTTTTTGGCGAAGGAATGCGGTGCTGGCGAAAGAATGTTGTACTGGTTCTAGCCCGGGCAGAGGCTATACCATCAGCCAATCAGCTTGCAGCTGGTGCTAGCAAGCGAATCGCCTGCCGCCGGTTGGCACATCTCCAATGCGAATCTATCTTCACGTGACTACTTTTGAATCTGATTGGCTGAACCATTTTTTACATTCACGTGACGTCAGCTGACTAACTCAGAGAGTATGCATATAGTTTTGATAAACAATACAAATTTACAGCCTTCTGTCCTGAATAGGCGCAATATAAGGCCATTTTTGACAATATAAAAGAAATTGTATTAAAAAATATAATCAAATCGTGTTGGGTAAACATTTCAAAAGGTAAACTATTTCCTTTAATAACAAGTACCTACTATAACATGAAAACCACATTAAAAATGTGCAAAGGCATACAAATGGGAGTACATTTTTGCTGTCATTTCAGCCGACCCACCACTCCAAAAATTTGCTGGCTGACGCCCCTGCCTACCCAGTCAACAACTTTTTCGCTGACGGCCTGCTACCCCCGCTCAACAACCTTTTGGAAATATGCCACTGGATTTGCCCCCCCCCCCCCCAACCCACTGTCCACCCCCACCCATTTTGCACCCATTTGTCAACACTGAGTACTAACACAATGTCTTGAGTGTCTGTTAAAACAGCAATATGTAGTAGTGCTACACAAAAATCACTTAGGTACATATAACGGTATTAGTCGGCCAATGGTGTGTCACACTTGAAGGTAACTCAAAACGCTGCCTATGCAACCGTCCCTGACCAAAGACGCTACAGAAATGGCGGTCATGGCCAAGATAACTATAACTAACGGCAAATCACTGAAGTCTAACACATCCAACCACGGTAGATAAAATACTCAAATGCATCCTGATCCAACCCATTCTGATTCCTCCGAATCATGAATTTACTTACGCCACTAAATTCACCCTTTCCGGCCTTCCAATGCTAACGAGCGCATGCATTGATTAGTACGAAATGATACTAAACTTCGCAACGTTTAGTAATAATCCGTACTAAAAACCGTTTCCCCTCTTAGTAGCTAACTAAAAACCTTCGAGGACGTGTTGGTAAAGATACGTTGGTCAAGCTAGCAGCAGATGGATATCCATCTGTAGATGGATATTCAAACTGAAACGGACCCTTCAGATTGGGCCAAAAAGCTCCTAAATGATCGAACTTAACGTCCTGATCATGATGAGCATAAAAGCTAAGCTCGGCCCGCCCTAGTTAAGAAGTTACAATGGGTCAAAGGTCGAGGTATACGAATTTAAATAGTGCCAAGATATACGAATTTAATTTAATATAGGATGAGTGGCACGGTGATCACTCGGTCGGAGAAGACACTTGGAGACGCGCTTCACCTGGCGGGTGTTTACACTTGCATGGGAGTTACTGGGGTGTGTCTGGTCTGCTGCGGCTAGCGCGCCTAAACGTTCCTGACAAGACCAAGCCGCAGTGGGAACAGCTGCTTCGGGAGAAGGCCGCGGCCGCGGTTGGCGACACAGATGGCGCTGGTGGTACGGACGGTGGTCGTACCGCTCAGTCGCGCCGCCCACGGAGACACCGGCGGTGGCCTCGCTGCAGCAGCAGCAGGTCTGCCGTCTGAGCGAGCCGCGGCCCGGCGCCCACGGTGGGCCTGTCTTCCTCCACCCGAAGGATTGCGCCGGTGTGCTGGTGGATCGGGGGAGGCGTAGGTGGCGCTCCGGTCGGTGGCGGGATTGTAGAGGGCGCGCCAGTGGGCTGGGTAGAGGGCTATGTCGTGGGCGCCAGTGGGCTGTGTCGTAGAATAAACTGTGTGTGTGTGTGTACCAAACAAACAAAAATGTGTATGTGTATGTGTGTGTACTGTAAACATATCGTCATGCCCTCCCTCAGCCCCGGTCCGGCTGAGGGAGGATGGGCATACGCTAAAAAAAAGATTAAACAAAAAAAAGAGGTCATGTGGAGCGGACCCCTACGATTTCAGTTTGAATTTCCATCTACAGATGGATATCCATCTGCTGAACCTGCTGCTAGCTTGACCAACGTGGTAAAGATAGGGTTTCCCTACATATGGTAGCCCGAATCTAGGCTGGGCTGAACACTGGCGGATCCAGGGGGGGGGGGGGCAATCCGGCCATGGCCCCCCCAAAAGCCTGGAAGGGGGGGCCAACATGTCTTTTGCCCCCCCCCCAAAAACAAAATAAAAAATATATATAAATAACTGTAATATGAGCCTCAACGCATATAAAAAACAATAAAATTCCGTGTTCTGTGAAATTTTAAGAAGAAAAAAAATGAACACGTTCATAAATAATTATTTCGTCGTCGACGAAGGAATAACTAGACCCACGACCAAGGGCGGATCCAGGGGGGGGCGAACCCCCCAAGCCTGTTTAACCCGCGAGTTACTGGGGGGGCTATTTTTTGCCCCCCTCCCGTTATTTTGCAATAACTCCTAAACGAACACTGGTATCATCACGAAACTTGCAGTACCTTCTCTCACATCAATTATACACATGTTGGCAAACGGAAAAATATGAGGCTATAATAGGTCAACCGGGAATGACGTCAGAGTGACGTCATGTTCTTCGGTTTTTGTTGCAAAATAATGGTTTGCGGAAAACGCTGTCAAAGGTACGATATTTGAGATAAACTAAATGGTTATAAATCAAATTACTAACAATAGACCAGGCTATCAAACTGCTATCTCGGATTTTTGAGTTTTTTCGAAATTCAAAATTTTGAGAAATCCAAATACATTTTTTTTTTAAACAAATTTTTCAAGAAAAAATCAAAATTATCCAAAAACTGGAATATATGTGATCGAGATTTATGCGGTGAATATGTGTACCAATTTTAAAGTCGATATCTTTAAAAATGACCGAGTTATCACCTTTAAATGACAAAAATCGACCACTTCTCACAGCATTACTATGCATAAAAAACGCATTTCCATTTTTGCTTTTTACTTATATTTATATGGAACAAACAATGTTCTAAGGTCATTTTTCGCGTTCTAGACGAAAAACGAACCCATAAACATGTGTTACAACGCATAATGACCGCAATCTGCAGTTTGACCTCGTGACCTCGGATGACCTTGACCTGACCCAAGGTCATAAACAGCTTAGAAAGGTACTTAGAAGTGTCAGACACACGAATGATACCGATTTATCGACAGTTTATGCGTTTAATATCGCAATTTTGCGCGATAATTCCATCCATCGAGACCTTTTGACACGGTCAAACATTTTGTACTTGACCTGGCCTGTGACGTCATCGGTGACCCCGAGGTCAACAAAATTATGTTTCCCTCGATAAATTTCACAGGGCTATCGAATGCCGTTTGAATTTTTACATTCGGTCCAGTAGTTCCGGAGATCAGAGGGGGGGTTAAAAATAGCCCCCCCCCAGTAAGTCGCGTTATGAAACATACCCCAGTAACTCGCGGGTTAAGGGGGGCCAAACTATGTTTTGCCCCCCCCCCAAGACGTGAAATTTAATGCATGCTATATTTGCGTTTTTAGAACGGTACTGGGCATCCCAAAATTGCAGCAGTCAAAATCAAGCTAGCATCAGTCAAAAACTGAAAAATTTCGCGCCGCTTCGCGGCATGACACAAGTTTCGCAATTGCATATACAAATTTGGAAAATTAATTCCATTAAGTGTCTTGCAGAGGCTCTCCTTGGCGGTAATTGCTGGCCCCAGGGCCAATTCTCTTCATACAATATTATCTTTAAAGGAAATAGTTCACCTTCGGGAAATTTTTCAGAACACGATTTTATTATATTTTGTAATACAGTTTCTTTTTTTCTGTTTAAAAATGGTCCTACATCGCGCCAATTCAGGACAGAAGGTTGTAAATTATTAATGTTATGGTGTGCATTTTTGGTCTGCGCATGCTCCATGGCAGTGCTGGCACTTTCAGACGGTACGGTACATCATATATGCGCCGTATTCCTTCGCCAAAAAGTCAAATATCTTCGGCTGGAGAGTCTTTTCAGCCAATACAAGTTCCAGATAAGGATTTCTCAACACGGGCTACAAAACTGCTATTTCAGTTCAAAACCCATGTTGAAGGTGAACTATTTCCTTTAAAGCGGGCTACATGTTTAGCTTGTCTGCCGAGTTCCGAAAAAGGCGACGCTAACGCAAAGACGCGGACTTCGGCAACCGGAAGCTGTTCCAGCGGTGCCCAACTTGTTGGCCCGAAGAGCTAATAGTGGGGACCAGGCCAGGGCTATCTCCCCAAGCCATCTCCCCCAGGCTCCTCCAGATCCACAGGGACCATTTATGCGCGGAAATGTCGGTCTGCCTCTTGCTACTTTGAAACCATTTGCACCGTTACCAGTTGTTTGTTACAGTTCGGTACATAGGTATGTATACAGACTACAGTTATTATTATCATATGTACTATTGAGCGCAGACTGCCACCGGCCATCGTGATTTACTATCCGAGGTTAATGTATATGAAAAACTACCTTCATTTCAACATTTTGCATCATACCGAGATGTGCAACCAGGAAAAGGGTCAGCCGACCCCCCCCCCCCCACTCAAAAATTATCGCGACGCCCTGGGTACAGCTGACAATTGACATAGTTTTATCAGTGTAAGGCAATGTCGGAACAATACAAACTGCAAGCTGACATCTTTCCTTTTTCGATATCCCAAAAGGTCGAAAACCTTAAAAAAATGGGGGAAAAAATCGAAATCGTGTGGTTGCAAAATAAAGTGGCCCAAATCCGGAAGAAATTCGAAATTGGGGGTAGGCAAGGTCCGCTAAAAAAAACGGTTTGGCCCCCCCCAAAACGGCCGGCTGGATCCGCCCTTGGGGCTGAAGGGCTGAATTGTGCTGTTCACAACAACTTGCGACAACTGATTCCTTAGCCACCTAGGTGGCTAACAGGGGACGATCCAGCATCCCAATTTGTGGTGCTACTGCATGTTGCTTTGCCACAAAACGGAATATTTCTGGTGTTCTCAAATACAGTTATCAACAATTCCGCATAATTCAACACCCAACTGGACCTTTCACGTCAAATCACCCATAATCACACACTTCAACAGTAGTACCTACCCCCTGTTACACTCGCTCCTGCCGCCCGATCTGGCATCTTGTGTTGCCAGCTTAGCCTCCTTCGTCGAACGTGGCTAATGGCTGTTTAGCCACCTAGGTGGCTAATGGTGGCGAATGGTTTGAAATTGAGTTGCAATCCGGAATATCAATTCTGGTACTTGTTTACCTCACTTCGCACTTTTCT
>JAXIVJ010013133.1:35000-38110 GCA_036785665.1 Chirona hameri
GTCTATGTCTACTGTCTATGTCTATGTCTATGTCTATGTCTATTATGTCTATGTCTATGTCTATGTCTATGTCTATGTCTATGTCTATGTCTATGTCTATGTCTATGTCTATGTCTATGTCTATGTCTATGTCTATGTCTATGTCTATGTCTATGCTATTCTATGTCTATGTCTATGTCTATGTCTATGTCTATGTCTATGTCTATGTCTATGGTCTATGTCTATGTCTATGTCTATGTCTATGTCTATGTCTATGTCTATGTCTATGTCTATGTCTATGTCTATGTCTATGTCTATGTCGATTGTCTATGTCTAAGTCTATGTCTATGTCTATGTCTATGTCTATGTCTATGTCTATGTCTATGTCTATGTCTATGTCTATGTCTATGTCTATGTTATGTCTATGATCTATGTCTATGTCTATGTCTATGTCTATGTCTATGTCTATGTCTATGTCTATGTCTATGTCTTATGTCTATGTCTATGTCTATGTCTATGTCTATGTCTATGTCTATGTCTATGTCTATGTCTATGTCTATGTCTATGTCTATGTCTATGTCTATGTCTATGTCTATGTCTATGTCTATGTCTATGTCTATGTCTATGTCTATGTCTATGTCTATGTCTATGTCTATGTCCTATGTCTATGTCTATGTCTATGTCTATGTCTATGTCTATGTCTATGTCTATGTCTATGTCTATGTCTTAGTCGAATGCTATGTCTATGTCTATGTCTATGTCTATGTCTATGTCTATGTCTATGGTCTATGTCTATGTCTATGTCTATGTCTATGTCTATGTCCTATGTCTATGTCTATGTCTATGTCTATGTCTATGTCTATGTCTAATGTCTATGTCTATGTCTATGTCTATGTCTATGTCTATGTCTATGTCTATGTCTATGTCTATGTCTATGTCTATGTCTATGTCTATGTCTATGTCTATGTCTATGTCTATGTCTATGTCTATGTCTATGTCTATGTCTATGTCTATGGTCTATGTCTATGTCTAGTGTCTATGTCTATGTCTAGTGTCTATGTCTATGTCTAGTATGTGTCTATGTCTATGTCTGTGTCTTGTGTCTGTGTCTGTGTCTGTGTCTGTGTCTGTGTCTGTGTCTGTGTCTGTGTCTGTGTCTGTGTCTGTGTCTGTGTCCTGTGTGTCTGTGTCTGTGTCTGTGTCTGTGTCTGTGTCTGTGGTCTGTGTCTGTGTCTGTTGTCTGTGTCCTGTGTCTGTGTCTGTGTCTGTGTCTGTGTCTGTGTCTGTGTCTGTGTCTGTGTCTGTGTCTGTGTCTGTGTCTGTGTCTGTGTCTGTGTCTGTGTCTGTTGTCTGTGTCGTGTCTGTGTCTGTGTCTGTGTCTGTGTCTGTGTCTGTGTCTGTGTCTGTGTCTGTGTCTGTGTCTGTGTCTGTGTCTGTGTCTGTGTCTGTGTCTGTGTCCTGTGTCTGTGTCTGTGTCTGTGTCTGTGTCTGTGTCTGTGTCTGTGTCTGTGTCTGTGTCTGTGTCTGTGTCTGTGTCTGTGTCTGTGTGTCTGTGTCTGTGTCTGTGTCTGTGTCTGTGTCTGTGTCTGTGTCTGTGTCTGTGTCTGTGTCTGTGTCTGTGTCTGTGTCTGTGTCTGTGTCTGTGTCTGTGTCTGTGTCTGTGTCTGTGTCTGTGTCCTGTGTCTGTGTCTGTGTCTGTGTCTGTGTCTGTGTCTGTGTCTGTGTCTGTGTCTGTGTCTGTGTCTGTGTCTGTGTCTGTGTCTGTGTCTGTGTCTGTGTCTGTGTCTGTGTCTGTGTCTGTGTCTGTGTCTGTGTCTGTGTCTGTGTCTGTGTCTGTGTCTGTGTCCTGTGTCTGTGTCTGTGTCTGTGTCTGTGTCTGTGTCCTGTGTCTGTGTCCTGTGTCTGTGTCTGTGTCCTGTGTCTGTGTTCTGTGTCTGTGTCTGTGTCTGTGTCTGTGTCTCTGTGTCTGTGTCTGTTCTGTGTCTGTGTCTGTGTCTGTGTCTGTGTCTGTGTCTGTGTCTGTGTCTGTGTCTGTGTCTGTGTCTGTGTCTGTGTCTGTGTCTGTGTCTGTGTCTGTGTCTGTGTCTGTGTCTGTGTCTGTGTCTGTTTCTGTGTCTGTGTCTGTGTCTGTGTCTGTGTCTGTGTCTGTGTCTGTGTCTGTGTCTGTGTCTGTGTCTGTGTCTGTGTCTGTGTCTGTGTCTGTGTCTGGTCTGTGTCTGTGTCTGTGTCTGTGTCTGTGTCTGTGTCTGTGTCTGTGTCTGTGTCTGTGTCTGTGTCTGTGTCTGTGTCTGTGTCTGTCTGTGTCTGTGTCTGTGTCTGTGTCTGTGTCCTGTGTCTGTGTCTGTGTCAGTCTGTGTCTGTGTCTGTGTCTGTGTCTGTGTCTGTGTCTGTGTCTGTGTCTGTGTCTGTGTCTGTGTCAGTGTCTGTGTCTGTGTCTGTGTCTGTGTCTGTGTCTGTGTCTGTGTCTGTGTCTGTGTCTGTGTCTGTGTCTGTGTCTGTGTCTGTGTCTGTGTCTGTGTCTGTGTCTGGTCTGTGTCTGTGTCTGTGTCTGTGTCTGTGTCTGTGTCTGTGTCTGTGTCTGTGTCTGTGTCTGTGTCTGGTGTCTGTGTCTGTGTCTGTGTCTGTGTCTGTGTCTGTGTCTGTGTCTGTGTCTGTGTCTGTGTCTGTGTCTGTGTCTGTGTCTGTGTCTGTGTCTGTGTCTGTGTCTGTGTCTGTGTCTGTGTCCTGTGTCTGTGTCTGTGTCTGTGTCTGTGTCTGTGTCTGTGTCTGTGTCTGTGTCTGTGTCTGTGTCCTGTGTCTGTGTCTGTGTCGTGTCTGTGTCTGTGTCTGTGTCTGGGCTGTGTCTGTGTCTGTGTCTGTGTCTGTGTCTGTCTGTGTCTGTGTCTGTGTCTGTGTCTGTGTCTGTGTCTGTGTCTGTGTCTGTGTCTGGTCTGTGTCTCTGTCTCTGTCTCTGTCTCTGTCTCTGTCTCTGTCTCTGTCTTCTCTGTCTCTGTCTCTGTCTCTGTCTCTGTCTCTGTCTCTGTCTCTGTCTCTGTCTCTGTCTCTGTCTCTGTCTCTGTCTCTGTCTCTGTCTCTGTCTCTATCTCTATATACATACATACATACATACATACATACATACATACATATAT
>JAXIVJ010013134.1:0-38108 GCA_036785665.1 Chirona hameri
GAACCACCGCTGACCACAGAGTCACTGACCACAGTGAACCACCGCTGACCAGTCACTAACCACAGTGAACCACCGCTGACCACAGAGTCAATGACCACAGTGAACCACCGCTGACCACAGAGTCACTGACCACAGTGAACCACTGTGAAGTCAACGAGGACACGAGTTATCATTCCGGAATACAGAGATAGAGATATTGCAAGACCAGGGCGTGGTTTACGTGAGGGATGCATCATTGAATCCGCATTAATGTCAATCTCCCTTTGCTATTGATAGCCGAACCGGAGCGTGGATATAGGTCACCTATGACAAGCTAATGTGGACCAAGTGCGTGCGACAAATGCCGCTGAGGAAGTTCGCTTATCCACGCTCTAGGTGGCGCTGCGATAGCATCACATCACGTGATGTCGGGCGGCAGACAGGTTCAGTGCGGTCACGGGCGCAGACAAAGACACAGACGGACACAGGCACAGATGCAGACAGACACAGACACACAGATGCCAGGAAGCCAGTGACAACGGCCTGCAGTGTTGGATTTGAGTAAAAATCCATAAGTGGAGAATACAATATGGCAAGTTCAATGTCAAATGTCAGGCAAGTTCAGATTTTCATTTTTGTTTTAATTATTATATTTGGAAAGTAAAAACATCCTGATTTGTAATAGATATATTAAATCCTTCTAATGGAAAATTGAATTATATTTTAACTACAATGTCATAAGATCAGGCAAAAGAGAGAGCAAATTTCCTGAACAAATATGAAGAGAGCAAAAAAATTTGGACCCAAAAGGCCCAGAAAATGGCCCAAATTCCAAGGCTGGAGGAGGCGGTGGACCAGAAATTAGTTTGATTCAAGTGCGTTTGGGGAGGGATCCCATGAGAGCCTCTTGTCCCAACATATGGTGTTGCGACTGGTGTCTTGGCTTTAAATTGTATACATTGAATTCTCATCAAATTCAAGTCAAGTACGAGCTAATCAATCCTGGCGAGTTGAGGAAATTAGCTGGGTGAATACCTCAAATCCCTTTGGGAGGTTAACCCGTAAGCAGTACTGGTGACTCAGATCCAGTGCAATGCCTAGTGTATGCTGACAATTATAATCTATTCAGATATCATTTGGTCTATCTCCGAGCAATCCTTTAGGAAGAATATGGAAAATAGGGTGAACTGAAGGGATTCTCTTTAAGGGCAAGGTAATTGTTACCTCTTAGCAGAATCATAGCAGTACCGCTTCTCAGTAATTGATAGTAGCGACAGCTCATCCCTCCGTCCCAGGTCGATAATGACATCTGATACGAGGCGGGTGTTAGTAGCAACTCTTCCATCTCGGCCTGAAAAATTAAAATAAGAAGGGTGTCAAAACGAATATTAGATCAGAGCAACCATAAATCCAATGGTCTAATCATGAGGAGAAATGTTAATCTACATCCATTTAAATGATAATAGCATTACAAATGAGGAGCGATATCATGCAGCAACACAGGTATTCTTTGCACGCTGCCTAAATATCTTTAACAGGACCCCGTACTTCGGCTACAAAATGCCTACTCAATGGATTAAGAGACAATCAAGTTATGAACATGTTATAAAAATAGATAGACTACAATATCTATCATATTCATGCAGCCTGAATATAATACCCAGTGCTTAAATACCATCTAACACCTTACTTAGCAGAGCCTTTCGCGGAACGCTCTAAGAGATCAAAAATGGCGTCCTTGAGCCGGTTTTACCAGGATCAAGTATACTCCGGGGCAAACTGCCTGAGTGTGACGTCAGTGAACCCAGCCAATCGCGGCGCACCTAGCGGCTCGCACAAGCCCACAAATTGGCTGGCCGTGATTGAACGCCAGGAGACAGCCCTACATGACGTCAGCAGACCGAGCAACCCACTATGTTAGCTATCGCTTCTACATGCGTGAGAAAGGATCTAGAGAGAATGAAGATAATTTGGCGGAAAAGATCCCCATAAAGCGTGTCATAATTGCGGTTCCGAATGATACATCCTTGAGGAATATATCAATATATCTTACCTGCACGGAGACGAGACGAAGTCCATCGGCATTCGAGCAGGCCTAATGAGGAGGCATGAAATCTAGCCGTAAGAAGTTGAGTCATCTACGCGCGTGCGCACTGGCTTATTGATGCCAAGGTCAGTCCCGTCATCGTCGAACTCACGAGGGAATTGTGAGGGATCGAGAGGTGATAACGTTGAAGATAACAACTATCCTAGCCGGGACGAGGCAGATATGAGCCGCGCCCCTGTGCGTGATTATACTCTGTTGACAACGATCTTTTTGCTGAGGGACTTATGGGTTTGTCAAACGAGGGAGGTATGTGATGGTATGGATTCGAGCGCCTGGAATGAGAATAAAAGAGGGAGTTTGTTTTGGCTAAAAGGAGCGGCTATCGTGTCATAACTAATAGCTGGATATTGACGCTGTAAGACGCCTGGGGCTAGCGAGCCGGTGAGTCGGGCGATGCAGTGCCGCTGAGGTACGTTGGCGAGGATGGTGCCGCCGGAGTGAGGTGGCTTGGGCGAGGGGTTGTGCCGCTGGAGTGGAGAACGGTGGTGGAGATGTGGGAAGCAGGTGATGAGTGGGTGAGGGGATGCCGCCCAAGAGGAGAAGATCTATGTCCATCGAGGGAAATCTGTGATGTACGCCGAACGATCAGGCCATGGCGCTTTGTATCGCAACGTGCAGCTCTTGTTCTCCCGACTTTCGGACGAAATTATAGGTTTTATGTCCATCGCGGAGCTATCCAGGTGGTGCCGGCCAACCGGGTAGCGCTAACTCTAACGAGATCGGGACGTGCGGAGATGTTAGGATCAGTGGCGGCGCGGTGAAGGGTGATTGCCTCCGTGCGACTGAATAAGTCCATCGCGCTCGACCAGGTGATTGCAATAAGTCGGCAGCGAATTCTGCCGCACCTTAGCCGAGAAGCTCTGAGCCGCGCGACCGCGGAGTTTCATTAGGCGGTGGTGCAGGTCGAGAGGAGGTGATGAAGGGGGCCAGGCAGGGCCGAGGGCGGGTGAGCTGAGCAAAGTTACGTCCATCGAGGAGGGCTTGCGAGGTATGCCGGTTGACAGATCTTACGTTGTTTGTGCCTCAATATGCCATACTTGTCTTCCCGACCTTCGGATACAAATGGGTAGGTCTTATGTCCATCATAGAATTCCCCAGGTCGTACCGGGCGACCGGGGATGTTGTCGCGGAGGCACCATGACGTGCGGAGGGATTAGGATCAGTGGCGACGTGGCGAGGGGTAAAGGCCGCCGCGTGACTGAACAGGTCCATCGCGCTGGCTTAGGTGATTGCAATAAGTCTGCAGCAAATGCAGCCGCAACATAGCCAAGTTGCTCTGAGCCGTGCGACCGCGGAATTTTAGTAGGCGATGGGAACGGTTGAGAGGTGATTAGGTGGCGCAGTAAGACGAAATATTCTGATAAAACAAGGGAAAGGGAATTATATTTGTAGGAACGTTAAGCTTGGATGAGGGGAGGAAATAGTATTTATGGGAATGTAAAGATCAGAGAGAATTTAAAGGGAATTTTAGATGTTGGGCGGATTACGGGAGATGACGTGGGGAAGGGACCCCGTGACGGATCATCTGTCGATAGGTACTCCGGTAGTCTATATCGTGGGAGACCCTATCCTAATGACCACCACGAACCAAATTCCAAAGACCATCATGACATACCTTTATCCGAGAGGCGAGAGACCTATATGTTGACTAACGACTGGCCAGCCTCATCACAAATTAATTATGTGCGAGGTCGGATAAAGCGCATTGCAATGTTAGAAATTCACAAATGGTCGCGGGATTCCAAGAAAGTTGATAGTTCGGAAGCGACGAGAAATAGCGGATCGCCAACACCACAGATCGATTCGCCGGTTCAAGAAACCCCCGCATGCAAAATTGGTAAAATGTTGCAGATTGTTGCAGAGTGTTGCAAGACGCTGTAATTGTTGCAGATGAAGTCGTAGAGCCCTAATTCTACGACCATTGAGATCAGTGACCCAAAATCAGTCCGAAGGAAAATAAGAAGAAAAGTGAATATTTTGATGTTTTTAATGATTTTTTGTAATGCAATGTTGCAAAGTCCGACTGCACGCTACAGTGGTAGTATGTTGCCATGCCAGCGAAGTGTCGCACCTGCTGCTCGTTTGTCTGTCGCGGGAACTCAGCGATGGCTGTCACCCGGTCCGACAGTGGCGTGATGCCGTCGGCCGATACCTCGTGTCCGAGGAATCGGAGCCGCGGAGCGCCGAGGACGCACTTTGGTTTGTTTACCACCACGCCATAGTCCTGCAGGCGTCGCAGAACCTGGCGCAGGTGGCTGAAGTGGTCTTCGAGAGTCGCGCTGGCGATAAGTATATCGTCAATATACACAAAGCAGGCGGGGAGCCCCCGAAGCACCTCGTCCATGAAGCGCTGGCACGTTTGGGCAGCATTGCACAAGCCGAAGGGCATGCGCACAGCCTCCCAAAGGCCGAAAGGCGTAGTGATGGCCGTCTTCGGGATGTCGGCCGGCTCCACCGGAATCTGGTGGAACGCCCGAGCCAGGTCCAGTTTGCTGAAGAAACGGCAGCCGGGAGGTGGGCGTTGAAATCCTGGAGATACGGCAGCGGGTAACGATCAGGTACAGCCACCTTGTTTAGTGCCCGGTAGTTTCCGCATGGTCGCCACTCGCCTGGGGTCGCCTTGGGCGCCATGTGCATTTTTTTTTCTATTCTTCCCGGACCGGCCTATAGCCATTTCCCGGGGTGGGGGAATTACTTCTGGCAATTTGCCAGGAAAAGAGTTACGTTAACCGGTTTATGTGACCCGGAGCTTGCTAGAGAGTAGGGTATCTATTTTACGTTAATGAAATGTTCAAAGTAAATATAATATATAGCCTTACGTTAAGTATTTCGTTCAAGGTCAAAAATAAGTAAAACACGAGACACACGTACATACACATTTTATTACATACGCTGATGAACACACATACACTTGTACACAATGTCAGTATTGATGGAGCCGGGGTGCCATCATTGCCACAGCGGAAGACTGTTGCCAGTCTCCCTGGCTCCGGCGTCCCGGCGAGACCTGGTTGTGGGTTGTTTTTAGCTGGGGGAAAAGTCCTGAATAATAAAAAAACAGCGTCTAATGCAAAGGGGAAAAAACCTGCGCGGTGGGCCAAAAATGCGCAAGGCCAAAAACCCCTGTTATATTTGATTAACTAATCGTGTTTGGTAGAGAAAATCAAAGAGGAGGCCTATCAGTTCGGGATAATTATCACCTAGCAGCGTTTGGAGATTTAATGTGATACGATTTTGTTGCGTGTAATTAATAATTTCCTGGCGTTTGACGTTGTGTACTGGGCAAGTAATAAGTAAGTGCTTAATTGTGTAGCGCGGATAACCTGGGCAATGTTGTCAATTTGGTGGCGGGAGATTCTCCATAATATAATAATGAGTAATTTTTGTATGACCGAGGCGAAGGCGTGCTAATACTATTTCTTTTTCTCTACAATTCTGGTGACTAGATATAAAATGTTGGACTTTCGGCTTAATCGGATAAAGATGAAAATGCGGAGCGGCGTCCCACTCGCGCTGGCGTAATATGTTAAGTTGAGAATTAATATAATTTAAAACGTCTGTTACTGGACTTGGTAAATTATTTTCTGAAGGTAATTCTAGGCTCAATTTCGCTAGTCTGTCGGCTTCCTCGTTTCCCGGGATACCGGCGTGTCCTGGGATCCAGAGGAATTTAATACTACTGTTTTTACTGTTTAAATACTTGATTAGCTGTCTAATTTTAAATACTATCGGATTTCTACAGTCACTTATCGAGGAAATGGCAGAGAGCGAGGCAGACGAGTCTGTGCAAATAACTATTTCCTTAAGTTTTTCTTTTCTGACATATATTAACGTTAATAAAATGGATGACAATTCCGCTGTGTATACACTATTTATGTCCGGAAGTCTAAAGCTGTTGCTAACTGTGTTTGTGTTTGTGAAGAATGCACCACCGGTTCGGCCATCGCCACGTGAGCCGTCTGTGTATATGTATGTGTATGTGTTGTGTTGGGCTTTGTGTTCGTGGAAGAGTGCGTGTGTCTCTGCCGCCGTGACTGTGTTTTTGTTGTGTGTGAAGAGGCGGTGTGTGTCTGGTGTTGTGTCGAGCCAGTGAGGTGTGAGAGGTAGCGTTGGCATTGTGTTGATGTGTGGAATGTTGAATAGTGCGAGAGTTTGTCTGATTCTGTGACTGATGAGTGGGTGTCGTTTTTGTAGTAGTGTTTGTCGTCTTGTGGGTGCGGGGTGGTTTAAGATGTGGAATGTTGGGCGTGTAGGGTGTGAGCTTGCTCTGGCGTAGTATCTGAGTAGTGTGTATTTGCGTCGGCGGCAGAGTGTGGGGATGTTTGTGTCGATGTGTAAGTTTGTGGTGTTAGTGGTGCGACAGGCCCCAGTCACGATCCGCAAGGCAGTGTTCTGGACAGTTTGCAGTTTTTTTTTACTTGTTTAGAACATATATCATCAAATAAGAATGCGTTATATTCCAGGATTGGACGTAGTAGGGAAGTGTATAACTGGAGGAGAGTGGCACGATCTGCGCCCCACTCTCGTCCAGCCAATGACTTCATAATGTTAATTCGTCGTGTACATCTCTGCACTAAATCATTAAAGTGTGGAATGGACGAGAGACGAGTGTCTAACGTTATTCCCAGGTACTTGAATGATTTGACGAAAGGGATATTTTGATTGTTATATTTCAATGGAATGTAGGGTTCCACATATGCAGGTTTTTTCGAAAAAATTAGGGATGCCGATTTATTTGGTGAAATTTCAAGACCCCATTGGTCGCACCATACCTTTATATCGATAAGTACTAGTTGTAAAATTTTACTGGCTTGATCGACGCTGGGGTGGGAGAACCACACCGCCAGATCATCCGCATACATTGCAAATTGAAGACCTTTGTCGATCTTATTAATATTACTGAAAATGTCGTTAATCATTATTAAAAATAGGGTTGGGGAGAGGACCGATCCCTGTGGGCATGGGCGGAGAATGCGGTATGGCAGGTATGGCCATGGCCACACCATCTTAAAAGTTGGTGTGGCAGTGCCACACCAACTTCCTGACTTGACTTTTACTTTTGAATGTGACATTTGATGAGTTATTGGTAAAAAATGTAAAAATAGCCTAATGCAAGCCTGGTAACTAAATTTATCAAACAATTAAACACACATTGTTATAGGTAAAATGTATATTGACGCCTTAAGGTAAGTACTTATTTTAAAATTGCAATTCAATATTGGGAGTTAGTCTTGCACACTAAAAATGGAACAAGTAACTTAATACAAGCCTGGCAAAACAATATCAAGCAACAAAGCACATGACGACAAAAGGATTTCCTAAATCAAGAAAAAGATCACAGAACATAACAAATCGAATTAAAAATTCACAGCTAGTAACAAAATGTATCTACCATCCCAACAATATTATCAGTTTCATTCAAGAAGCCTTCAAACTCATACTCATATACCAAGGTATCAATTTATATTAGGCACAAAGTATTTCCCAAAGCCTCAAATTGATAAATAAAACAATCATATGCAAGCAAAGCATTACATAAATATCCCCTAAGTTCATAAGTTACCCATAAATTTTACAATAATACATACATTTTGACATCTAATATAAAATAATGCATATTTGTGTGCATCTTAGTCCCTCCAATCTAAGATGTAGTGGTTTACACGTACCAATAGCAATGCAATATTTCGTCTTTCTTGCGCCAAGAGAAGTGCATTCTAATACTATCAAGTACTATAGAAATAGTTTTTTTGTTGTTGAGAAAACAAAGGCGAGAATTTGTGCGGGGAATAATGGAAAACGGAAAAATAATCAAGTTTCTCATTCCAAAGTGTTTCCAAAGTAAAAACTATTATATGACCGTGGTAAAAACCAAGGTTCTATAACCAGGTAAGGACACGAGCCATTTGACCTTGAACTCGGAGGACCGCCGTATGACGTCACTGCCGGCAGCCGGCTGGAAGCCAGCAGCCGCCGGCCCACTGGCGGATCCAGGGGGGGGGGGGCATCAGGGGCAAATCCCCCCCCACACACACACACAGGAATCTAGGAGGGGCATTAAATACAAGTATGCCCCCCCCCCCCGCCCGCGCGTTCCCAATGTATTGTACAATCGTAAAAATTGTCTTTGCAGCAGTCAAAATCCAGCTATACACAGTCAAAAACCGGAAAATTTCGCACCGCTTCGCGGCATGACACAACTTTCGCAATTGCTTATGCAAATTTGCAAAAATGGGAAAGTGAATAATTCCATTAAGTGTTTGACAGAGGCTCTACTTGGCGGTCATTGCTGGCACTGGTGGATTCAAGGGGGGGGGGGGGAGGCATCGGGCAAATGCCCCCCCCCCTCCCACAGGAATCTGGGAGGGGCATTAAATACCAGTATACCCCCCCCCCCCTCGCGCGTTCCCTGCACTGAATGTGAAAAACAATGAAAACAAACAATGAAACTTCATGAAAACGGAAGTTTTTTCTCGAGTGATTGCATTGGAAGTTTGTATGTATCCCTTTCTTTCAATGATAGACAAAACAACGCACCTGATGCAATTCAAGCACAAATTCACTTAACCCTTAACACGCTTACCCGGTGACACTTAACCCGCGCCCCGCTGGTGGGTGGGTGGGGGGGGGGGGGGGCAGAATCTGCCCTCCCTCCCGGATTTTCTCAATAACTTGAAAACTATGATAGATATCAACGTTAAACTTTCAGTACCTCGTGCTGCATCCACTCTACGTCTTTGCTACAAATTCCAATGACATTTATGCAGTTTTTGTGGGAGATAATGACGTTATAAGGACGTCATGCCATGCCATTTTTTGTGGAAAAACGATAAATGTTTGAACAATCGTAGAAAATAGAGGTTTGTAGAAAATTGCAAAACAAAAATGTCAAAAGAAAATAAATGACATTCTCTTCAAAATGGTTATCTCTGATTTTCAAAATTATGTGTTTTTGACCCCAAAAATGAAAATGAATAATTTTTTCCGGAAACAAAATTAACATCATACATTTTTGCAAATTTGAAGTGAATTTCTTAAGCTCGAATACCAAAATAAGGTGACTGGCCCAAATCCGCAGATAAAAAAAATGAGGGTACCTTTTTGCCACAAAAAGATGCCCCCCTTCCCTTCCCCACGGAGAGAGGCTGGATCCGCCAGTACACCGGCCACACCAACTTTTGAAACGATTCTCCACCCATGCCTGTGGGACACCGTGGTCCTGATTTTGATTTGGAGAATATGTGTTGCCGCACCTTACATTAAAAGTTCTGTTTTCTAAAAAGTTTTTGATAAATTTGGCGAGTCGACCTCGAATTCCGGCCTTATGGACCTTTACTAGAAGTGCAGTCTTATTGACTCTGTCAAACGCAGCTCTCAAATCAAGGAAGAGGGCAACTGTGACCTCTCTCTCTCGAAAGCCGCGCTGGACAGAGTCGATAAGACCAACTAAATTGTCCGCAGTGGATCGACCTGGTCGAAAACCACTTTGGTATGGGGAAAGTAAATTGTTTGATTCAATATGTGTCCTGATACGTCCATTAACCATGCGTTCGAATAGTTTACATGCGCAACTAGTTAGAGAAATAGGGCGATAGCTAGCGGGAGAAGATTTAGGTTTGCGAGGTTTAAGTATAGGAATTAGCGTACTACTATGCCAAGATTCAGGGAAAGTGCCATCAAACCACATGGTATTGAAAGCTGCTAGTAAGTTAGTGAGACCAGTCTCCGTCAAATTTTTAAAGAAGGAGTAGTCAATTTGATCTGGCCCTACGGAAGTTTTACCACGTTTACCAATAGCGTATGTTAACTCTGAGTTGGTGAAAAGAGAGTTATATATTTCTACGTTGTCAGAGTCAAAGTTAAGAGATTGAAATTGATCGTTAAGTTGGTTAGTAGAAGTTGGTGTACATTGTTGTGTTGATGATATGTTAGCGTAGTGTTGTGCAAATTGTGTCGCCACCTCTAGGGGAAGCGTGTAAGATGTGTTGCGTATTTGTAAGTGTGGGATTTTGTATGCCGGTGGTCTTTTGTTTGAAAATGATCTAATTAATGTCCAAATTTTTGAAAGGGAGGTAAATCGATTAAAGGTAGATGAGAATTCCTGCCAGGATTCTTTTTTTGCTTTGTTAATGATTGCTTTTGCCTGAGAGCGGGCCCTCCGTACTTCGTTTTCGTTATCTGCGGTAATATGCGCTTGAAATTTTCTAAATGCTCTTTTCCGGAGGGCAACCACTCTCTGGCATTCTGTGTTCCACCACGGGGCAGTACGCTGTCGCGGGTGTTGTTGTGTGTTTGTGTGTGTGTGTGTGTGTGTGTGTGTGTGTGTGTGTGTGTGTGTGTGTGTGTGTGTGTGTGTGTGTGTGTGTGTGTGGGATGTGTTGGTGAGCTGATGCGAGAATAGTGTTTAAAAATGTGTTAATGTCGGTCTGGGAGTCTACGGGGTGATTAATGTCAATGTGTTTCTGAAAGGAGGACCAGTCTGCTTTGCGAATGTTCCATCTAGGCAGGGAGTAAAAATTTGTTTGTCCTGAAGGGACTTGTAATTCTAAGTGAATTGGGAAATGATCGCTAAAAAGAGGATCAGATTGTACATTAAATTTGAAAAGTGTCGCGATGCGTGGTGTGGTGAAGGCGAGGTCAATGGCGCTGTAAGTCACCTCGCCTCCTGAGTGGTGTACGTGTGTGGGGGATTGGTTGTTAAGAAATACCAAATTATGCCGGTCCAGTAGGTCCAGCACAATTTGACCTCTCTCGGTGTCCAAGCGGCAACCCCATGTCCGACTATGAGCGTTGAAATCGCCCATAATCAAACACGGGGTGTTAATATTTGAAATAAGCTGGGAAAAAGAGTCAATGTCTAAGTCCTCGGTGGGACGAAAATAAATAGAAATTAAAGTAATTTCTAGCTGAGCGATTTTAATATTGACGCCGACTGCGTCTAAGGTTGTTTTAAGGTCTATTTGGTGATGCAAAAGGTTATTTGAGATGACCAAAGCCGAGCCGCCTCGGCGTGGCTTTGTATTTACGTTATGCGTATATATACTGTAACCTGGGATTTTGAAGGTGTATTTAATAAAATCAGCGTCAATAAAATGGGTTTCCTGAACGGCGGCTGCTAACGGATTGTTATTCAATATATAGTGTTTGAATTGCCCCCAGTGAGACACCAGAGATCTAGTGTTCCACTGGAGGACAAATTCAGAATGGGAGGAAGCCATAATTATTTTTTACTGTCCAGAACGCGCCTCACTGCGGCCCTGGTGCGGCGGTGTTTGCCGAGAGCTGGGGATGGTTGTGGGATTTGGGTCGGTGGGTTGCATTTGCCATGCTGCCCGGCCGCGGGCGGCGTGTCGGCGGAACTTCCGTCCGACACGTCATCATTGCTGTGGTACAGCTCCGAGCCGTACCCGCGGCTGGCTAGCGATGGAGTTTTTTTTTAAAATTTAGCGATGGAGGACTTTGGGGGGGGGGGGTCGGAGGATAGGGAGGATTCAGGAGAGGATGGTGGTTTGACCGCGTTGGAGGGCGGACCGGTCGCGTTGGGCAACTGCGCGTACAGCGGCGACGGTGGCGCACTGAAGTTGGCCTCGTCCGTCTCGGGATTCTGCGCGCGCAGCGGTGGTGAAGCCGCACCACGGGTCTGCTCAGCGGTGGACTCCGCCGTGGTCTCGTGACCTTGGACGGGGGGCTGCGAGACTTTGCGGGCAACAGCCAGCATCATGGTGACGTCATCGTCGGTGGAGGGTGCGGGAGATGGCTCCTGCACGGGGCGCTCGGGACGCTCCGGCTGGGAGGGTGGTGTCGGGGTTGGGTTCCGGGCGGCGGCCGGGCTGGTGAGGTCGTTGTAGGGCCGTCCCTTCTGGGGACCGTGACGCGCTCCCCTAGTGGGGGAGGGTGACCCGACTTTGAGCACCTGGGCATAGGTGACCGCTGGCCAGCTAGCCCGGGGCTGTGCTCCGCTTGGCTGAGCGAGCTGAGCAGGCTGGGCTGCCCGCTTGCGCTCCTCCATTTTTCCCAGCTGGTGTTGCCAGACTGGGCAGTCTCTGCTCGAGGCTCCATGGCCTCCTTCGCAATTGGGGCACCGGTAGTCCTCTTCGGCTACCTCGCACTCCGTTGCCAGATGCCATCCGGAGCAATTCAGGCACCGGGGCTCTTTGGCGTGGCAGGTGTGCTCGGTATGCCCGAATCGGGCTCACCGGCGACACTGCCTGGGCTTGGGGATCCATGGCTTGATCGGTAGGACTTCATAGCCTGCGGCTATGGAAGAGGGGCAGATCAGTCCCCTGAAGCGCAGCTTTATCAGGGAACTCTGCTTGCCGTTGTTGTTTGGTCGGAACCGCGTTACTTCGGTGACGCCCTGCGGACTTAGCTCGAAGAGGAGCTCTTCCTCTCCAAGCATGTGGAGCCCGGGGGCGTACAGGAGCGCCTGAACTGTGTTCATGCGATCCGCTGCCGTCGCGATGATGGGTAGGTCGAGAAAGGTATTCTGATCGAGCAGCTTTAGAGCTTGGGAACGATCCCTTACCTTGACGAGTAGTGCGCCAGACCGTATAGGGTTGGCGAACTCGACGTCTCCGATCAGGTGGGACAGAGCCCGCCTGATACGGAAGGGGCTGAGGCCCCCGAATGGTAGGTCACTCCGGAGTTTCAGCAGCACAAAGCTGCTGCCCTCCGGAATGTCAGCCGGCATGGATGGCTGCTGGTCGGCCTCGCGGTCGGGCGGGTGGGTTCGGGGTTCGCGTGGGCGAACGGATGCAGTGGCCATATCGGGATCGGTTCGGGCTCAGAGTGAACCGGCCATCAACTAAAAAACGCTGTGACCGGAACTGTGGATGGTCGGGAAATGTGTGTTTTGGGCAGGAATGTGTGTTTTGATGTGAGTTGCGTTTTTTTTTCTTTCTTTTTTTACTTCCCCGGACCGGCCTATAGCCATTTTCCGGGGGGGGGGGGGAACTACTTCTGGCAATTTGCCAGGAAAAGAGTTACGTTAACCGGTTTATGTGACCCGGAGCTGGCTAGGGAGTAGGGTATCTATTTTACGTTAATGAAGTGTTCAAAGTAAATATAATATATAACCTTACGTTAAGTATTTCGTTCAAGGCCAAAAATAGGTAAAACACGAGACACACGTACATACACATTTTATTACATACACTCGCGAACACACATACACTTGTACACAATGTCAGTGTTGATGGAGCCTGGGTGCCATCATTGCAGCAACGGGAGACTGTTGCCAGTCTCCCTGGCTCCGGCGCCCCGGCGAGACCTGGTTGTGGGATGTATTTAGCTGGGAGAAAAGTCCTGAATAATAAAAAACCCAGCGTCTAACGCAAGGGGAAAAAACCTGCGCGGAGAGCCAAAATTGCGCTAGGCCAAAAATCCCTGTTATATTTGCTTAACTAGTCGTGTTTGGTAGAGAAAATCGAAGAGGAGGCTTATCAGTTCGGGATAATTATCACCTAACAGTGTTTGGAGATTTAATGTGATGCTATTTTGTTGCGTGTAATTAATAATGTTCTGACGTTTGACGTTGTGGACTGGGCAAGTAATTAGTAAATGTTCAATTGTGTAGCGCGGATAATCTGGACAATGTTGGCAATTTGGTGGCGGAAGATTGGCTATAATATGATAATGCGTAATTTTTGTGTGACCGAGGCGAAGACGTGCTAATACTATTTCTTTTTCTCTGCAATTCTGGTGACTAGATATAAAATGTTGGACTTTCGGCTTGATCGGATGAAGATGAAAATGTGGAGCAGCATCCCACTCGCGCTGGCGCAATATGCTAAGTTGAGAGTTTATATAATTTAAAACGTCACATACAGGACTTGGAATATGGTTTTCTGAAGGTAATTCTAGGCTCAATTTCGCTAATGTGTCGGCTTCCTCGTTTCCCGGGATACCAGCGTGTCCTGGGATCCAGAGGAATTTGATACTGCTGCTTAAATGCTTAATTATCTGTCTAATTTGAAATACTATCGGATTTCTACAGTCACTAATCGATGAAATGGCTGAGAGCGAGGCAGCCGAGTCTGTGCAAATGACTACTTCTTTAAATTTTTCCTTTTTAACATATATTAATGCTAATAAAATTGATGATAGTTCCGCAGTATATACGCTATTTGTGTCTGGGAGTCTGAAGTTACTGTTAACCGTGTTTGAAAAATATGCACCGCCAGTTCGGCCGTCGCGCCGTGAACCGTCGGTGTATATGTATGTGTATGTGTTGTGTTGTGCTTTGTGTTCGTGGAAGAGAGTGTGTGTCTCTGCCGCCGTGACTGTGTTTTTGTTGTGTGTGAAGAGGCGGTGTGTGTCTGGTGTTGTGTCGAGCCAGTGAGGTGTTAGTGGTGGTGTTGGCATTGTTTTGATGTGTGGGATGTTGAATAGTGTGAGTGTTTGTCTGATTCTGTGACTGATAAGTGGGTGTCGTTTTTGTAGTAGTGTTTGTCGTCTTGTGGGTGCGGGGTGGGTTAAGATGTGGAATGTTGGGCGTGTGGGGTGTGAACTTGCTCTGGCGTAGAATCTAAGTAGTGTGTATTTGCGTCGGCGGCAGAGTGTGGGTATGTTTGTGTCGATGTGTAAGTTTGTGGTGTTGGTGGTGCGACAGGCCCCTGTCACGATCCGCAAGGCAGTGTTCTGGACGGTTTGCAATTTTTCATTTTTTTTTGGAACATATATCATCAAATAAGAATGCGTTATAGTCCAGGATTGGTCGTATCAGGGAAGTATATAACTTGAGAAGAGTGGAGCGGTCTGCGCCCCACTCTCTTCCAGTTAACGACTTCATAATATTTATTCGTCGCGTACATCTCTGTACTAAATCATTGAAATGTGGGATGAACGAAAGACGGGTGTCGAGCGTTACTCCCAGATATTTGAATGATTTGACAAAAGGGATAATTTGATTGTTATATTTTAATGGAATGTAGGGTTCCACATATACAGCTTTTTTCGAGAAAATCAAGGATGCAGATTTACTTGGAGAAACTTCCAGACCCCATTGGTCGCACCATACCTTTATATCAATGAGGACTAGTTGTAGAAATTTGCTGGCTTGATCAACACTGGGGTGGGAGAGCCACACCACCAGGTCATCAGCGTACATTGAAAATTTAAGACCTTTATCGATCTTGTTAATATTATTGAAAATGTCGTTAATCATGATTAAAAATAGAGTTGGGGAGAGAACCGATCCCTGTGGGACACCGTGGTCCTGATTTTGATTTGGAGAATATGCGTTACCGCACCTTACATTAAAAGTTCTATTTTCTAAAAAGTTTATTATAAACTTGGCAAGTCTACCTCGAATTCCGGCCTGATGGACCTTTACTAGAAGTGCAGTCTTATTGACTCTGTCAAATGCAGCTCTCAAATCAAGGAAGAGGGCAACTGTGACCTCCTTCTCTCGAAAGCCGCGCTGGACAGAGTCGATAATACCAACTAAATTGTCCGCAGTGGATCGACCGGGTCGAAAACCACTTTGGTATGGGGAAAGTAAGTTGCTTGATTCAATGTATGTCCTGATACGTCCATTAACCATGCGTTCGAATAGTTTACATGCGCAACTAGTTAGAGAAATAGGGCGATAGCTAGCGGGAGAAGATTTAGGTTTGCGAGGTTTAAGTATAGGAATTAGCGTACTACTATGCCAAGATTCAGGGAAAGTGCCATCATACCACATGGTATTGAAGGCTGCTAGTAAGTTAGTGAGACCAGTCTCCGTCAAGTTTTTAAAGAAGGAGTAGTCAATTTGATCTGGCCCTACGGAAGTTTTACCACATTTACTAATAGCGTATGTTAACTCTGAGTTGGTGAAAAGAGAGTTATAGATTTCTACGTTGTCAGAGTCAAAGTTAAGAGATTTAAATTTCTCGTTAAGTTGGTTAGTAAAAGTTGGTGTACATTGTTGTGTTGATGATATGTTAGCGTAGTGTTGGGCAAATTGTGTTGCCACCTCTAGGGGGACCGTGTAAGATGTGTTGTTGATGTGTAAGTGTGGGATTTTGTATGCCGGTGGTCTTTTATTTGAAAATGATCTAATTAATGTCCAAATTTTTGAAGGGGAGGTAAATCGATTAAAGGTAGATGAGAATTCCTGCCAAGATTCTTTTTTTGCTTTGTTAATGATTGTTTTTGCCAGAGAGCCGTACTCCGTACTTCGTTTTCGTTATCAGCGGTAATACATGCTTGACATTTTTTAAATGCTCTTTTCCGGAGGGCGACAGCTCTCTGGCATTCTGTGTTCCACCACGGGGCAGTACGCTGTCGCGGGTGGTGTTGTGTGTGTGTGTGTGTGTGTTGAATGTGCTGATGTGCTGATGCGAGAATAGTGTTTAAAAATGTGTTAATGTCGGTCTGGGAGTCTGCGGGGTGACTAGTGTCAATGTGTTTTTGAAAGGAGGACCAGTCTGCTTTGCGAAGGTTCCATCTAGGCAGGGAGTAAAAATTTGTTTGCCCTGAAGGGGCTTGCAATTCTAAGTGAATTGGAAAATGATCGCTAAAAAGAGGATCAGATTGCACATTAAATGTGAAAAGTGTCGCGATGCGTGGTGTGGTGAAGGCGAGGTCAATGGCGCTGTAAGTCACCTCGCCTCCTGAGTGGTGTACGTGTGTGTGTGATTGGTAGTTAAGGAAGACCAAATTATGCCGGTCCAGTAGGTCCAGCATAATTTGGCCGCGGCGAGAGTCCAGAAGGCAGCCCCAAGCCCGGCTATGCGCGTTGAAATCGCCCATAATCAGACATGGGGTGTTAATATTTTTAATAAGCTGAGAAAAAGAATCAATGTCTATGTCCTCATTTGGACGGAAATAAATAGAGATTAAAGTAATTTCTAGCTGAGCGATTTTAATATTGACGCCGACTGCGTCTAGGGTTGTTTTAAGATCAATTTGGTGATGCAAAAGATGATTTGAAATGAGTAAGGCCGAGCCGCCTCGGCGCGGTTTTGTGTTTACGTTATGTGTATATAGACTGCAACCGGGGATTTTAAAGGTATAGTTAATAAAGTCGGCGTCAATAAAATGGGTTTCCTGAACGGCGGCTGCTAACGGATTGTTATTTAATATATAATGTTTGAATTGCCCCCAGTGGGACACCAGAGATCTAGTGTTCCACTGAAGGACAAATTCCGTGTGTGGGGAAGCCATAATTAAAGTTTACGGTCCAGAGCGCGCCTCACTGCGGCCCTGGTGTGGCGGTGTCTGTGGGGGGATGGGGATGGTTGAGGGATCCTTGTTTTGAGTGTCAGGATGGGAGTCCCCAGCTGCCCGGCTCCGGGCGGCGTGTCGGCGCTACTATTCGCCGACATGTCGTCATAGCTGTAGGACAGCTCAGAGCCGGCCCCGGGGCTGGCTGGCGAGGGGGGGGGGGGGCTGTTAGGAGGGTTGGAGGACTGGCTGCAAGTGCTGCCGGGGGACGATGGTGGCTCTGTGCGCGGAGCAGCCAGACCCGTCTCCGGGAATGACGGCGCACTCGCAGCACTCACATCGCAGCGCAGCGATGGCGGTGGCGCGTCAGAGTTAGTTAGCGCGTGCCTTGGTGGCGGTGGCGCATCTGACGTAGTCGGCGCGCACGGCGGTGGCGGTGGCGCATCAGGTTGGTCACGTGGTTCGGTGCCGCGCTCCGACTGGGACTCTACGTCCTGAGCCGGGGTCCCGGGGGCGGTGGGTCGTCCCCGAGACTTTGGCAGCGCTTCGGGGCACATCGGTTGGGTGGGAGGCGGGGGAGAGTTCCCCGTCGCGTCCCGAGAGGTGGTGGGGCTGGTTCTGCCCTCTGGGCCTGCGGTCGGACTTCCGGTCTGGGGACCGTGTCGGCGCTGACCTCGAGAGGGGGGAGGCGACCTCACAGCGAGGACCTCGGCGTAGGTGGCGGCTGGCCAACTAGCCTGGGGCTGTGCCACAGCTCTGTCCTTGACAGGAGCCTCGGCCGCCCGCTTGCGCTCTTCCATGTTTGCCAGCTGGTCTTGCCAGGCTGGGCAATCACGGCACCAAGCAGCGTGTCTTCCCGCACAGTTGGAGCAGCGTGCTTCTGTTCCAGTGGGGCACTCAGATGTCGGATGCCTGTCGGCACAGTTGAGGCACTTGGGCTCTCGGGCGTGGCATGTGTGCTCGGTGTGACCGAAGCGGCCACACCGGTAGCACTGCCGGGGGTTGGGCACCCAGGGTTTCAATTTTAGGACCTCATAACCCGCCACGATGGAGGGCGGGCAGATGAGGCCGCGAAACCTGAGTTTGAGGAGCGGGCTCAGTTTCCCATTTTGTTGGGGACGGAACCTCGTCACCTCAGTGACTCCTTGGGACTGGAGCTCGTACAGGAGCTCCTCCTCGCCCAGCATCGTCAGGATAGGGGCGTAGCAGAGCGCCTGAACGGTGTTCATGCGGTCTGCAGCCTTCGTCGCAATCGGTAGGTCCAAGAAGGTGGTTTGACCGAGCAGGGTCAGAGCCTGCGATCGGTCCTTGACCTTGACCAGTAGAGCGCCCGATCGGATGGACCGGGCGAACTCTACGTCTCCGATCAGGTGGGATAGGGCCCGCCTGATTCGGAAGGGGCTGAGCCCCCGAACGAGTTTCCACTCGTGAGTTGCAGCAGCACGAAGCTGCTGCCCTCGGGGATGTCGGGTGGTTCGACAGGTGGCTCACGGTCGGGAGGGTGGGTGCGCGGGTCTCGGGGACGAGCCCCAGCGGTGGCCATGGTGGGAGAGGAGCAGGAGGGTGTGAGACGGTCGCGCAACTAAAAAAACGCTGCGGCGCCGGCACGTTGTGGGTGAGTGGTGTGGTTGTGTGGTGTGGATGTGTGGGTTGCCTTAAGGGCTGAGTGCGACTGGAGCAGCTGAAGGCCGTGATGGGTGCATTGTTAGTGTTAAAAATCGGTGGTTAAAATTGGCGGACCGCGTGGAGCGCGGTCGGAAATGTGACGTTTTGGCGGGAAACTGAAGGTCAAGTGTTTTGGCGGGAGACTGAAGGTTAAGTGAGGAGGAGGACGATTAAACCGTAGAAGTGTAAGAAAGATAAGATTTAGAGTAGGGTAGGAGAGAGTTGGTGAAAAGAGGTCTCAGACTGGCTTAGTTGGACCAACCTGCCACCCCTCCAGGTCGTTTGTGGACCGTTCGGGCCAATCAGGCTGGGTGTACACCGTTAGGTATCCGCCGGTGGACTAGTTTAGGAAAGAGATAGATAAAAGCAGAATGAAAAACAGTGAGGCAAGGCGCAAATCAAGTGAGTGAGGGGGGGGGGGTAGGGCTAGGGGGAGGCGGGGTGGAGGGATGGGCGTTGCGAAGTTCGCACTGCCGGGATCTGTGATCAGGGGGAAGGGAGGGCGGTGGGTTCAACTACTCCGCTCTTATAAGAGCGAAGCAGTGGGGAGTGGAGGGTTGGGAGGAAAGTTACGTTAAAAGAGTTAATTATCACGAATTCCAAAGGAACCTTTCGCGATGAGAGTTGCGTTTTTCTTTTTCTTTTTTTTTTCTTCCCTAACCTCCCGGACCGGCCTATAGCCATTTCCCGGGGTGGGGGATTACTTCTGGCAATTTGCCAGGAAAAGAGTTACGTTAACCGGTTTATGTGACCCGGAGCTTGCTAGGGAGTAGGGTATCTATTTTACGTTAATGAAATGTTCAAAGTAAATATAATATATAGCCTTACGTTAAGTCTTTCGTTCAAGATCAAAAATAAGTAAAACACGAGACACACGTACATATACATTTTATTACATACACTGATGAACACACATACACTTGTACACAATGTCAGTGTTGATGGAGCCGGGTGGTGCCATCATTGCAACAACGGGAGACTGTTGCCAGTCTCCCTGGCTCCGGCGCCCCGGCGAGACCTGGCTGTGGGGTGTATTTAGCTGGGCAAAAAGTCCTGAATAATAAAAAACCCAGCGTCTAACGCAAAGGGGAAAAAACCTGCGCTGAGAGCCAAAATTGCGCTAGGCCAAAAACCCCTGTTATATTTGCTTAACTAGTCGTGTTTGGTAGAGAAAATCGAAGAGGAGGCTTGTCAGTTCGGGATAAATATCACCTAACAGTGTTTGGAGATTTAATGTGATGCGGTTTTGTTGTGTGTAATTAATAATGTTCTGACGTTTGACGTTGTGTACTGGGCAAGTAATTAGTAAATGTTTAATTGTGTAGCGCGGATAACCTGGACAATGTTGGCAACTTGGTGGCGGAAGATTGGCTATAATATGATAATGCGTAATTTTTGTGTGACCGAGGCGAAGGCGTGCTAATACTATTTCTTTTTCTCTACAATTCTGATGACTAGATATAAAATGTTGGACTTTCGGCTTGATCGGATGGAGATGATAATGCGGAGCAGCGTCCCAGTCACGCTGGCGCAGTATGCTAAGTTGAGAATTTATATAATTTAAAACGTCACATACGGGACTTGGAATGTGGTTTTCTGAAGGTAATTCTAGGCTCAATTTCGCTAATCTGTCGGCTTCCTCGTTTCCCGGGATACCAGCGTGTCCTGGGATCCAGAGGAATTTGATACTGCTATTTAAATGCTTAATTATCTGTCTAATTTGAAATACTATCGGATTTCTACAGTCACTAATCGAGGAAATGGCTGAGAGCGAGGCAGACGAGTCTGTGCAAATGATTACTTCTTTAAATTTTTCCTTTTTAACATATATTAATGCAAATAAAATTGATGATAGTTCCGCTGTGTATACGCTATTTGTGTCTGGAAGTCTGAAGTTACTGTTAACTGTGTTTGAAAAATATGCACCGCCGGTTCGGCCGTCGCGCCGTGAACCGTCTGTGTATATGTATGTGTATGTGTTGTGTTGTGCTTTGTGTTCGTGGAAGAGTGTGTGTGTCTCTGCCGCCGTGACTGTGTTTTTGTTGTGTGTGAAGAGGCGGTGTGTGTCTGGTGTTGTGTCGAGCCAGTGAGGTGTGAGTGGTGGTGTTGGCATTGTGTTGATGTGTGGGATGTTGAATAGTGTGAGTGTTTGTCTGATTCTGTGACTGATAAGTGGGTGTCGTTTTTGTAGTAGTGTTTGTCGTCTTGTGGGTGCGGGGTGGGTTAAGATGTGGAATGTTGGGCGTGTGGGGTGTGAACTTGCTCTGGCGTAGAATCTAAGTAGTGTGTATTTGCGTCGGCGGCAGAGTGTGGGTATGTTTGTGTCGATGTGTAAGTTTGTGGTGTTGGTGGTGCGACAGGCCCCTGTCACGATACGCAAGGCAGTGTTCTGGACGGTTTGCAATTTTTCAATTTTTTGGGAACATATATCATCAAATAAGAATGCGTTATAGTCCAGGATTGGTCGTATCAGGGAAGTATATAACTTGAGAAGAGTGGTGCGGTCTGCGCCCCACTCTCCTCCAGTTAACGACTTCATAATATTTATTCGTCGCGTACATCTTTGTACTAAATCATTGAAATGTGGGATGAACGAAAGACGAGTGTCGAGCGTTACTCCCAGATACTTGAATGATTTGACAAAAGGGATAATTTGATTGTTATATTTTAATGGAATGTAGGGTTCCACATATACAGCTTTTTTCGAGAAAATCAAGGATGCAGATTTACTTGGAGAAACTTCCAGACCCCACTGGTCGCACGATACCTTTATATCAATGAGGACTAGTTATAGAATTTTGCTGGCTTGATCTACACTGGGGTGGGAGAGCCACACCACCAGGTCATCAGCGTACATTGAAAATTTAAGACCTTTGTCGATCTTGTTAATATTACTGAAAATGTCGTTAATCATAATTAGAAATAGAGTTGGAGAGAGAACCGATCCCTGTGGGACCCCGTGGTCCTGATTATGATTTGAAGAATATGTGTTACCGCACCTTACATTAAAAGTTCTATTTTCTAAAAAGTTTATTATAAACTTGGCAAGTCTACCTCGAATTCCGGCCTTATGGACCTTTACTACTACGTTAACCGGTTTATGTTACCCGGAGCAAACTAGGAACTAGGGCAGCTATTTTACGTTACTAATTACGTTAACCGGTTTATTTGTACCCGGAAAAATTATTTGTTCAAAGTAAATATAATATCTAACATTACGTTAAGTATTTCGTTCAAGGTCAAAAATAAGTAAAACACGAGACACACATACATACATATTTTTATTACATACACTTGAACAGTGTCAGTGTTGGTGGAGCCGTGGGGGTGCCGTCATTGCAACAACGGGAGACTGTTGCCAGTCTCCCTGGCTCCGGCGCCTCGGCGAGACCTGGTTGTGGGGTGTATTTAGCTGGGCGAAAAGTCCTGAATAATAAAAACCCAGCGTCTAAGGCAAAGGGAAAAAAACCTGCGCGGTGGGCCAAAAATGCGCAAGGCCAAAAATCCCTGTTATATTTCTTTAGCTAAACGTGTTTGGTAGAGATAATCTAAGAGGGGACCTATCAATTCAGGATAACTATCACCTAACAGTGTAAAACAGTTTGACGGGGTGGATACTGCACCGCAGCGCAGCGGACATCGCACCGCAGCGCAGTGGAGTGAGCACCGCACCGCAGCGCAGCGGTCACCGCACCGCAGCGCAGCATCGGCATCTGTGATCAGGAGCGGGTGTTCATCAATCCGCCGCCAACGCAAAACCGCTCATCTACCATCGGCGTCCCATCGCAGAAATCCCCCACCAAATCAGCCACGTCACGAACAGCCACGCCCAGAACCCCTCGCCGCGCGGCCGATCCAGCAGGGGGCCCCCGCAACAAGACACCGGCAGCCAACGGCAGCAACATGATTTAATATACTGCACCGCAGCGCAGCGGACACCACACCGCAGCGCAGTGGAGTGAGCACCGCACCGCAGCGCAGCGGCCACCGCACCGCAGCGCAGCATCGGCATCTGTTATCAGGGGCGGGTGTTCAACTACTCGGCTTTGGCAAGAGCGGAGTAGAGGGGAGAGGAGGGTTGGGAGGAGCATTACGTTAAGAAATAAACAACGAATTCCAATGGAACCTTTCGTTGCGCGACTGATTTGGCAGGGAATCATGCCGCCGCCAACGCAAAACCGCACATCTACCATCGGCGTCCCATCGCAGAAATCCCCCGCCAAATCAGCCACGCAACGAATAGAACCCTTCGCCGCGCGGCCGAGATACAGCAGGGGGCCACCGCAACAAGACACCGGCAGCCAACACGCAACTCCCACGTCAGCAGCAACATGATTTAACAGTTAGTCAGAAAGTTATTTTTGACTGGTTTGGCAGGGAATGATGCCGCCGCCAACGCAAAACCGCACATCTACCATCGGCGTCCCATCGCAGAAATCCCCCGCCAAATCAGCCACGCAACGAATAGAACCCTTCGCCGCGCGGCCGAGATCCAGCAGGGGGCCCCCGCAACAAGACACCGGCAGCCAACACGCAACTCCCACGTCAGCAGCAACATGATTTAACATTTAGTCAGAAAGTTATTTTTGACTGGTTTGGCAGGGAATCATGCCGCCGCCAACGCAAAACCGCAACATCGGCGTCCCATCGCAGAAATCCCCCGCCAAATCAGCCACGCAACGAATAGAACCCTTCGCCGCGCGGCCGAGATCCAGCAGGGGGCCCCCGCAAGAAGACACCGGCAGCCAACACGCAACTCCCACGTCAGCAGCAACATGATTTAACAGTTAGTCAGAAAGTTATTTTTGACTGGTTTGGCAGGGAATCATGCCGCCGCCAACGTAAAACCGCACATCTACCATCGGCGTCCCATCGCAGAAATCCCCCGCCAAATCAGCCACGCAACGAATAGAACCTTCGCCGCGCGGCCGAGATCCAGCAGGGGGCCCCCGCAACAAGACACCGGCAGCCAACACGCAACTCCCACGTCAGCAGCAACATGTTTTAACAGTTAGTCAGAAAGTTATTTCTGACTGGTTTGGCAGGGAATCATGCCACCGCCAACGCAAAACCGCACATCAACCATCAGCGTCCCATCGCAGAAATCCCCCGCCAAATCAGCCACGCAACGAATAGAACCCTTCGCCGCGCGGCCGAGATCCAGCAGGGGACCCCCGCAACAAGACACCGGCAGTCAACACGCAACTCCCACGTCAGCAGCAGCACGATTTAACAGTTAGTCAGAAATAACTTAATGAAGTATTTTATTGGAGGTGATTTATTTTTTCTTGTTGAACCGTCTCAAATTGCGGCAGTAGCGGTTACATTCAGAGGAGCTGGGGCGGGAGGGGCTCTCCTGTCTCATAGGGCGAGGGAGCTGGGAAGGAGGGTGGGGGGAGGGGAGGGATGGCGGGGAGAGGGTCGGACTCTCTTCAGGGAGACGGGGAGGGGGGAGGGGGGAGCGGGCGGGCGGGGAGCTGGGGTGGGCGGGCGGGGAGCTGGGGCGGGAGGGCGGGGACTGGGCGGGGTTGCGGGCGACTTTCCGGGAGACGGCTCTCATGAGAGAGTCGTCCGAGGAGGGGAGGTCCTCCGAGAATCGGCTCTCCGCTGGTGCTGAGGAGGCCGGGGAGGCGGGGCCTGAGTCGGTGTTCGACTCGGCTGGTTGGGTTGGGGAGCGCGGTGCCGGTGGATCAGCGGCAGCGGCGCCTTCGAGGTCCGACAGAGAAGCCTCGGGGAGCTGGGGTGGTGGTCGGGGGGTCTGTCGGTTGGGGGGTCTGGCGGGAGGCCGGTGGGGTGGGGGGGAGGTTCCGGGAGGTGGGAGGGGCGGCCAAGCGCCGGGGGCGAGACCTGGGCTGAGAGAGGTGGAGGGCGGGGCGTCCGGTGGGCGCCGACTGTCGCCGCGCTTCAAGCGCTCCGCCTCGCGAGCGAGGCCCCAGGCCAAACACCGGCGGTCCCAGGCCGGGTGGGCTTGGTCGCACGTGGCGCAGCGTGCTGCGCGCGTGCACCCTTCGTTGCCGTGCTCGCCAGCGCACCGACCACAGGTGGCGGTGCGCACCCGGCAGGTCCACTTGAGGTGGCCGTAGTGCCAGCACTGCTGACACTGCCGGGGGGAGGGGGGGGGGGGGGGGGCGGGATCCACTCCCTGACGGGGGCAGTCACGTACCCACAGTGGATGTGGGTCGGCAGCTCCTTGCCTCGGAAGCGGAGCCGAATCAGCGGGTTGGTCTGATCGGGTCGCCGCTTCGATGGCGACAGGCGAGTCACCTCGCACACCCCTTGGTGTGCGAGTTCCCGGAGGAGGTCGTCCTCCGAGAGCTCGGCCACGTCTGGGCACCATGCCAGACCCTCCACGGAGTTGAGGTGCGCCGGGGCCTCCACGGCGACCTTCACTCCGATGAAGGTGGTCCGTCCCATGACACTGACGTTCTGTTGGGACGTCAGTGTCTCGATCAGGAGTGCTCCTGACCGAATGGGTTTTGCGCTGGCTACGTCGCCACAGATGGCGACCAGCCAGCGCCAGACCTGGAACGGGTTGACATTCCTAAATGGAATGCCATCCGCTCGCCACATAAGGAGGCAAGCGGGCCCGTCCTGGGGGGGGGGGGGGGGTCGGGGGGGAGCCGTGCTCCGAGTCGGACCCTGGGCCCCTGAGGGGAGCGGGGAGTGGATCCGACTGGGGAGGTGCGACGTCGCGCACCGGGTGGGGGGGACCCTAGAGGGGGGTCGGGCGGGTCGGGGGGACGGAGTGGCGGGGGGTCGCCATGACCGGAGGAGGGAGGGGAAAGTTAAAACAGGAACCTAAGTTTTACGTTAATTTGCCACACACGACAGAACGTGTTGGCAACTGCAACTGCAAGTTAACTCAAAGACTGGAGGGGAACTAGACCGTGGAGGAGGCCTATTGCCTATCTAATGATTCTGCCTACTTAAAAATATCTAAGAGGCTACCTATCTAAGGGTCTAACGACCCTGCCACATGCACGTGGACAGGGTCCCGCACCCGGAAGCGGTGGAGGGCTGGAGAAGGCTGTCTGGAAGGCGTCCGTGGTCCGATGTCGATGAAAGGATGAGCATGTGCAGATTTTTTTTCCCGGACCGGCCTATAGCCATTTCCCGGGTTTGGGGAATTACTTCTGGCAATTTGCCAGGCAAAGAGTTACGTTATCCGGTTTATGTGGACCCGGGCAAGCTAGGGAGAAGGGTAGCTATTTTACGTTAATTAATTACTTTAACCGGTTTATATGTACCCGGAAAAATTATTTGTTCAAAGTAAATATAATATCTAACATTACGTTAAGTATTTCGTTCAAGGTCAAATATAATATCTAGCATTACGTTAAGTATTTCGTTCAAGGTCAAAAATAAGTGAAACACGAGACACACATACATATATATTTTTATTACATACACACCCAGAGCTGGTGACAGGCCCTAGGTCAGTCTGGTCATTTGGTGTGTGGGTGCTCGGAGTGTGCTCAACATAACTCGCCGCGGCCGGTCCCGCGGGGGTGCAATTCTCTGCCTATCTAAAAGAATATACACTCCCGGGAACCGTGTGCAGCGAGTTATGTCGTGGTACCTGGAGCACACTACAGATCAGATCTGGTGTGACAAATCGGATCTAGTGTGGTAGTGTAGGTGCTCCGAGTGTGCTACAACTGCCGCGACACGGTCCTCAAGCGTGTGCAGAGTCATGTTGTAAGTATCTCAGGTATTGAGCAGACTCGGGTGTGTGTGTGTGTGATAGCGTATTGTAGGTCAGTGCGATGCCGTGAGCGAGAGCCTAATCGCACTACCGGCCCCTGCACTGACCAAGGACCAAGTAATGAAGGTGTGGGTGTGTCATAGCAAGTGTTAGGTGATGCCTGTCGACCACCTGCCTGGGCCTGGGAATAATACTTGTACAGTGTCAGAGTTGATGCAGCCGTGGGGGTGCCGTCATTGCAACAACGGGAGACTGTTGCCAGTCTCCCTGGCTCCGGCGCCTCGGCGAGACCTGGTTGTGGGGCGTGTTTAGCTGGGCGAGAAGTCCTGAATAATAAAAAACCCAGCGTCTATAGCAAAGGGGAAAAAACCTGCGCGGTGGGCCAAAAATGCGCAGGGTCAAAAACCCCTGTTATATTTGTTTAGCTAAACGTGTTTGGTAGAGATAATCTAAGAGTAGACCTATCAGTTCAGGATAACTATCACCTAACAGTGTTTGAAGACTTAATGTGATGCGGTTTTGTTGTGTGTAATTAATAATGTTCTGTCGTTTATCGTTGTGTACTGGGCAAGTAATAAGTAAGTGTTTGATTGTGTAGCGCGGATAACCTGGGCAATGTTGACAATTTGGTGGCGGGAGATTCTCCATAATATAATAATGAGTAATTTTTGTATGACCGAGACGGAGGCGTGCCAATATTACCTCCTTCTCTCTACAATTCTGTTGACTAGATATAAAATGTTGGACTTTTGGCTTGATTGAATAAAGATGAAAATGCGGAGCGGCATCCCACTCGCTTTGGCGCAGTATGCTAAGTTGAGAATTGATATAATTTAAGACGTCTGATACTGGGCTTGGAAGTTGGTTTACTGAAGGTAATTCTAGGCTCAATTTCGCAAGTCTGTCAGCTTCCTCGTTTCCCGGGATATCTGCATGTCCTGGGATCCAGAGGAATTTAGTACTATTGTTTTTACTGTTTAAATACTTTATTAGTTGTCTGATTTTAAATACTATCGGGTTTCTACAGTCACTAATTGAGGAAATGGCCGTGAGCGAGGCGGACGAGTCTGTGCAAATGACTACTTCCTTAAATTTCTCTTTTCTGACATATATATGCTAATAAAATGGATGACAATTCCGCTGTGTATACGCTATGTATGTCGGGAAGTCTAAAGTTATTGCTAACTGTGTTTGTGTAGAATGCACCACCGGTTCGGCCTTCGCGCCGTGAACCGTCTGTGTATATGTATGTGTATGTGTTGTGTTGTGCTTTGTGTTCGTGGAAGAGTGTGAGTGTCTCTGACGCGGTGACTGTGTTTTTGTTGTGTGTGAAGAGGCGGTGTGTGTCTGGTGTTGTGTCGAGCCAGTGAGATGTGAGTGGTGGCGTTGGCATTGTGGTGATGTGAGCGATGTTGAATAGCGTGAGTGTTTGTCTGATTCTGTGACTGATAAGCGGGTGTCGTTTTTGTAGCGGGTGTTGTTTGTTGTCTAGTGGGTGCTGGGTGATTTAAGATGTGGAATGTTGGGCGTGTGGGGTGTGAACTTGCTCTGGCGTAGAATCTAAGTAATGTGTATTTGCGTCGGCGGCAGAGTGTGGGAATGTTTGTGTCGATGTGTAAGTTTGTGGTGTTGGTGGTGCGACAGGCTCCAGTCACGATGCGCAAGGCAGTGTTTTGGACAGTTTGCAATTTTTTAATTTGTTTGGAACATATGTCATCAAATAAGAATGCGTTATAATCCAGTACTGGACGTATCAGGGAAGTATATAGTTGGAGGAGAGTGGCACGATCCGCGCCCCACTCTCGACCAGCCAATGACTTCATAATATTAATTCGTCGCGTGCATCTCTGCACTAAATCATTGAAGTGTGGGATGAACGAGAGACGTGTGTCTAACGTTATTCCCAGATACTTGAATGATTTGACGAAAGGGATAATTTGATTGTTATATTTTAATGGAATGTAGGGTTCCACATATGCAGGTTTCTTTGAAAAAATTAGAGATGCAGATTTACTTGGAGAAATTTCCAGACCCCATTGGTCGCACCATACCTTTATATCAATGAGTACTAGTTGTAACATTTTGCTGGCTTGATCGACACTCGGGTGCAAGAACCACACCGCCAGGTCATCAGCGTACATTGAAAATTTGAGACCTTTGTCGATCTTATTAATATTACTGAAAATGTCGTTAATCATAATTAAAAATAGGGTCGGGGAGAGGACTGATCCCTGTGGGACACCGTGGTCCTGATTTTGATTTGGAGAATATGTGTTACCACACCTTACATTAAAAGTTCTATTTTCTAAAAAGTTTTGGATAAATTTGGCGAGTCGACCTCGAATTCCGGCCTTATGGACCTTTACTAGAAGTGCGGTTTTGTTGACTCTGTCAAACGCAGCTCTCAAATCAAGAACGAGGGCAACTGTGACCTCTCTCCCTCGAAAGCCGCGCTGGACAGAGTCGATAAGACCAACTAAATTGTCCGCAGTGGAGCGACCAGGTCGAAAACCACTTTGGTGTGGGGAAAGTAAATTATTTGATTCAATGTATGTCCTGATGCGTCCGTTAACCATGCGTTCGAATAGTTTACATGCACAACTAGTTAGAGAAATAGGGCGATAGCTAGCGGGAGAAGATTTGGGTTTGCGAGGTTTAATTATAGGAATTAGCGTACTATTATGCCAAGATTCAGGGAAAGTGCCATCAAACCACATGGTATTGAAGGCTGTTAGTAAGTTGGTGAGACCAGTCTCTGTCAAGTTTTTAAAGAAGGAGTAGTCAATTTGATCTGGTCCTACAGAAGTTTTACCACATTTACCTATAGCGTACGTTAACTCTGAGTTGGTAAAAAGAGAGTTGTATATTTCTACGTTATTAGAGTCAAAGCTAATAGATTGAAATTGATCGTTAAGTTGGTTATTAAAAGTTGGTGTACATTGTTGTGTTGATGATATGTTAGCGTAGTGTTGTGCAAATTGTGCTGCCACCTCTAGGGGAAGCGTGTAAGATGTGTTGTGTATTTGTAAGTGTGGGATTTTGTATGCCGGTGGTCTTTTATTTGAAAACGATTTAATTAATGTCCAAATTTTTGAGAGGGAGGTAAATCGATTAAAGGTAGATGAGAATTCCTGCCAAGATTCTTTTTTTGCTTTGTCAATGATTGTTTTAGCCAAAGAGCGGGTTTTCCGTACTTCGTGTTCGTTTTCTGCAGTTATACAAGCTTGAAATTTTCGAAATGCTCTTTTCCGGAGGGCAACAGCTCTTTGACATTCTGTGTTCCACCACGGGGCAGTACGCTGCCTCGGGTGGTGTTGTGTCTGTGTACGTGTGTGTGGGATGTGCTGATGTGCTGATGCAAGAATAGTGTTTAAAAATGTGTTAATGTCGGTCTGGGAGTCTGCGGGGTGACTAGTGTCAATGTGTTTTTGGAAGGAGGACCAATCGGCTTTGCGAAAGTTCCATCTAGGGAGAGAGTAACAATTTGTCTGTCCTGAAGGGACTTGTAGTTCTAAGTGAATTGGGAAATGATCGCTAAAAAGAGGGTCTGATTGTGCATTAAATGTAAAAAGAGTCGCGATGCGTGGTGTGGCGAAGGCGAGATCAATGGCGCTGTAAGTCAACACGCCTCCTGAGTGGTGTATGTGTGTGGGTGATTGGTCGTTAAGGAAGACCAAATTATGCCGGTCCAGTAGGTCCAGCATAATTTGCCCGCGGCGAGAGTTCCGAAGGCAGCCCCACGCCCGACTATGCGCGTTGAAATCGCCCATAATCAGACATGGGGTGTTAATATTTGTAATAAGCTGGGAAAAAGAATCAATGTCTATGTCCTCAGTCGGACGAAAATAAATAGAGATAAGAGTTAGTTCTAGCTGAGCGATTTTGAAATTAACGCCGACTGCGTCTAAGGTTGTTTGAAGGTCGATTTGGTGATGCAAAAGTTGGTTTGAAATAAGCAAAGCCGAACCGCCTCGGCGCGGTGATGCATTTACGTTATTTGTATAAAGGCTATATCCGGGTATTTTAAGAGTATAATTATTAAAGTCGGCGTCAATAAAATGGGTTTCCTGGACAGCGGCTACTAACGGATTATTATTTAAGACATAATGTTTGAATTGCCCCCAATGGGATATTAATGATCTAACATTCCATTGGAGGACGAATTCTGATTGTTTGTTATTCATCGTGAGTTACTTCCAGACCTTGCCTCGCGGTCGCCCGGGTACGCCTGCATTGGGAACGGGAGCGGGGGCGGCTCGACCCATCTGTAGGGAGCTGGGCGGGGCGGATGGGCTGGAAGCCTGAGTTGCTTTCCTCTGAGAGCAGGGGAGGGGGGAGGGGGGGAGGGCGGGGAGAGGGAGCGGTGGGGGGGGGGGGGCTGGGAGATGGAGCGACTGGGGGGCGGGGAGGGGGGGGGGGCGGGGGAGGCCGGGGAGCGGGAGGGGCGGGAGGGCGGCGAGAGGGAGCGGCGGGAGGGCGGGGAGCGGGAGGGGCGAGGCTGGGTGCGGTGGCTGGTCACGCGGCGGGTGACGGCTCGTATCAGTGAGGTGTCCGACTCGCCTGCAGACGAGTCGTCGGAGTCTTCCTCCGTGGACGACCGCCTGGTGCTCTGGGGACCTGAGTCCTGGGACCCGGCTGGGGACTCCGCCAGATGTTCGGCGGGGGTGGGCGTGGGTGCCACTGGGGCACAGCCAGAGTCCGTGTGAGACTTGGCTTGGGAGGGGCAGGGCTCGCAGGGGCGCTCTACCGGAGCAGCCGGCGGCACCGGTGAGGAGGACCCGCGTGGGGACCGACGGGGAGAGGGCGTGATTCGGGTGGGCGTGATCCGGGACGGGATTGGCAGCAGCGGCCACACGCTGGGAGCCAGCGCTGGGATGGGAGGCGGGGCGATCGGCGTCGCCCGTCGGGCCTTGGTCTGTTCGACCACTGCCTGTCTGGCCGGGCAGTCCCGGGACCACGCGGCGTGGGGTCCGCCGCACGACACGCAGCGCATCGCTGCGGTGTCGCCACCGTCACAGTGGGCTGTCTCGTGAGACGAGTGTCTCGTGTTTTATTTTAACTTTGACTTTGAACGAAATACTTAACGTAAGATAGACTTTAGATTTACTGTGAACAATGCACTTAACGTAAAATAGCTACCCTATTCCCTTGCTTGCTCGGGTTCCCATAAACCGACTAACGTAACTCTTTGCCTGGCAAATTGCCAGAAGTAATTTCCCCAAACCCGGGAAATGGCTATAGGCCGGTCCGGGTAAAAAAACAAAACAAACAAACAAAAAAAACGCACTTCCCGCAGGTGGGGAGACGGGCGTGGCAGTTCCGCTGATGGTGGCCGAAGCGCCAGCAGTATCGGCACTGCTGGGGCGCCGGGGTCCACTCTGTTACTGCGGCTCTGATGTAGCCGCAGTAAATCTTCTGAGGCATCGACATGATCAAGCTCCCCCGGAACCGGAGCTTGATCATGGGATTCGGTCCCAGCTTCTGGGACCTCATCCTCACGACCTCTGTGACCCCTTGGGTCACTAGCTCCTGCAGGAGCACGGCCTCGGTAAGGCCGTTTACGTCGGGGCAGTAGATGTACCCCTGGCAGGAGTTCATCCTGTCAGGGGCAGACACCTCACAGGCCGCGTCCAGGAAGGACGTTAGGCCCATGACCCGCTCTGTCTGCTGGTCAGACAGTGTCTGTACCAGCAGGCCGCCGGTACGGATGGTTTTGGCGGAAGCCACCTCTCCGCAGAGGGTGACCAGCCGGCGTCGGATCGCGAAGGGGTTCGCCTGGCGAAAACTCACCCCGTCCAGCCTCTGGATGAGGAGGAGAGCCGGTCCGTCGGGTGGAGAGGTGTCTGGCGGGAGCCAGGCACCGGGACGGTCGGGGCGGGGCTCCTGATGGGAGCCGGGGGATCGGGGGCGCGCGCCGGTACGGGAGGGGGACCCCTGAGGGGGGTCGGGAGGGTCGGGGGGACGGCGAGAGCCAGGCCCCTGGACGGGGCGGGCGGGGCCCCTGAGGGGGGCTGGGAGGAGGGCCCCTGAGGGGGGTCGGGAGGGTCGGGGGGACGGGATGACGGTGAGGACGGCGAGAGCCAGGCCCCTGGACGGGGCGGGCGGGGCCCCTGAGGGGGGCTGGGAGGGGGACCCCTGAGGGGGGTCGGGGAGGAGCCAGGCCCCTGAACGGGGCGGGCGGGGCCCCTGCGGGGGGCTGGGAGGGGGACCGTCCAGGGGGGCACGCGGTCGCGCGCCGGGGAACCCCGGAGGGGGGTCAGGCGGGTCGGGGGGGGGGGGGCGGGGTTCCGGGGGGGTAGCCATCGTCGTGGCTCAGGAGGGGATTGGATGGGGGCTAACTGTCTACGTTAACTTGCCACACACGACAGAACGTGTTGGCAACTGCAAATTAATTTCCCAAAAGTGGAGGGGACCTACGCCGTGGAGGAGGCCTATTGCCAATACAAATTTGTAGCTAATGAAACTACCTACTTAAAAATATCTAAAGACTACCTATCTAAAGGGTCTAACAACCCTGCCACAAGCACGTGGACAGGGTTCCGCACCCGGAAGCGGTGGAGGGCTGGAGCAGGCTGGCTTGTTGTCGTCCAAGGTCCGATGTCGATGAAAGGATGACCATGTGCAGTTTTTTTGTTTACCCGGGCCGGCCTATAGCCATTTCCCGGGTTTGGGGAAATTACTTCTGGCAATTTGCCAGGCAAAGAGTTACGTTAGTCGGTTTATGGGAACACGAGCAAGAAAGGGAATAGGGTAGCTATTTTACGTTAAGTGAATTGTTCACAGTAAATCTAAAGTCTATCTTACGTTAAGTATTTCGTTCAAAGTCAAAGTTAAAATAAAACACGAGACACATACATACACAATATATTTCATACACACACAGAGCAGAATACTTGTACAGTGTCAGAGTTGATGGAGCCGTGGGGGTGCCGTCATTGCAACAACGAGAGACTGTTGCCAGTCTCCCTGGCTCCGGTGCCTCGGCGAGACCTGGTTGTGGGGTGTGTTTAGCTGGGCGAAAAGTCCTGAATAATAAAAAAACAGCGTCTATAGCAAAGGGGAAAAAACCTGCGCGGTGGGCCAAAAATGCGCAAGGCAAAAAACCCCTGTTATATTTGTTTAGCTAAACGTGTTTGGTAGAGATAATCTAAGAGGGGACCTATCAATACATGATAACTATCACCTAACAGTGTAAAAAAGTTTGACGGGGTGGATACCGCACCGCAGCGCAGTGGACACCGCACCGCAGCGCAGTGGATAGGGCACCGCTCCGCAGCGCAGCGGCCACCGCACCGCAGCGCGGCATCGGCATCTGTGATCAGGGGCGGGTGTTCATCAAACCGCCGCCAACGCAAAACCGCTCATCAGCCATCGGCGTCCCATCGCAGAAATCCCCCGCCAAATCAGCCACGTCACGAATGGTGCGTACCCCCTCGCCGCGCGGCCGAGATCCAGCAGGGGGCCCCCGCAACAAGACACCGGCAGCCAACGCGCAATCCCACGTGGGCAGCAACATGATTTAACATACTGCACCGCAGCGCAGCGGACACCACACCGCAGCGCAGTGGAGTGAGCACCGCACCGCAGCGCAGCGGCCACCGCACCGCAGCATCGGCATCTGTTATCAGGGGCGGGTGTTCAACTACTCGGCTTTGGCAAGAGCGGAGTAGAGGGGAGAGGAGGGTTGGGAGGAGCATTACGTTAAGAAATGAACAACGAATTCCAATGGAACCTTTCGCTGCGCGACTGATTTGGCAGGGAATCATGCCGCCGCCAACGCAAAACCGCACATCGGCGTACCATCGCAGAAATCCCCCGCCAAATCAGCCACGCAACGAATTTCGCCGCGCGGCCGAGATCCAGCAGGGGGCCCCGCAACAAGACACCGGCAGCCAACACGCAACTCCCACGTCAGCAGCAACATGATTTAACAGTTAGTCAGAAAGTTATTTTTGACTGGTTTGGCAGGGAATCATGCCGCCGCCAACGCAAAATCGCACATCAGCCATCGGCGTCCCATCGCAGAAATCCCCCGCCAAATCAGCCACGCAACGAAGAACCCTTCGCCGCGCGGCCGAGATCCAGCAGGGGGCCCCCGCAACAAGACACCGGCAGCCAACACGCAACCCCACGTCGGCAGCAACGTGATTTAACATAATTTAACATGCTGCACCGCAGCGCAGCGGACACTGCACCGCAGCGCAGCAGCCACCGCACCGCGGCGCAGCATCGGCGTGTGATCTGGTTTGGCAGGGAATCATGCCGCCGCCAACGCAAAATCGCACATCAGCCATCGGCGTCCCATCGCAGAAATCCCCCGCCAAATCAGCCACGCATCGAAGAACCCTTCGCCGCGCGGCCGAGATCCAGCAGGGGGCCCCCGCAACAAGACACCGGCAGCCAACACGCAACTCCCGCGTCAGCAGCAACTTGATTTAACAGTTAGTCAGGAAGTTATTTCTGACTGGTTTGGCAGGGAATCATGCCGCCGCCAACGCAAAACCGCACATTAACCATCGGCGTCCCATCGCAGAAATCCCCCGCCAAATCAGCCACGCAACGAAGAGCCCTTCGCCGCGCGGCCGAGATCTAGCAGGGGGCCCCCGCAACAAGACACCGGCAGCCAACACGCATTTCCCACGTCAGCAGCAGCACGATTTAACAGTTAGTCAGAAATAACTTAATGAAGTATTTTGTTGGAGGTGATTTATTGTTTCTTGTTAAACCGTCTCAAATTGTGGCGGTAGCGGTTACGTTCAGAGGGGCTGGGGGGGGGGGGGGGAGGGGGCTATCCTGTATTATAGGGCGAGGGAGCTGGGAAGGAGGGTGGGGGGAGGGAAGGGATGGCTGGGAGAGGGTGAGGGACCGACTGTCTTCAGAGAGAGGAAGAGGGTGGGAGTTTGGGAGTTGGCGGGTGACGGCTCTGATTAGAGAGGCGTCAGAGTCCTCAGCGTCAGCGTCAGAGGACTCGACCGGGGACTCCGCCAGAGATTCGGCGGGGGTGGGAGTGGGTGCCGCTGGGGCACTGCCAGAGTCCAGAAGGGACTCGGCTGAGATGGGGTGGGGCTCGGCCTGATCTGCCGTCGGTGGGGGTGCACACTGCCGCCGCTGTGTCGTGGCAGGCGGTGGCACCGGTGGGGTGGACCCACTTGAGGTCCGACGGGGGGGGGGCGCGGGTGGGGTTCGGTGGGATGGGGGCAGCAGGGGCCAGACGCTGGGGGCCAGCGCTGGGATGGGAGTTGGGGTGGGGGGGGGGGGTGGGGGGGCGCCTTGCGGGCCGGGTCTGCTCGGCGGCTGTCGCTCGGGCAGGGCAGTCACGGGACCTATGCGGGGGTGGGCGCCCCCCGCACGACAACGCAGCGAGTGGCTGCGGTATCGCCACCGACACATTGGGCTGTGTCGTGCGTCTCGGCGCACTTCCCGCAGATGGACTGGCGGGCGTGGCACTGACGCTGGTGGTGGCCAAACCGCCAGCAGGCTCTACACTGCAGTGACCCTTGGGTCCACACTCCTTGACTGTGACTACTATGTAGCCACAGTAGATGCGTTCCGGGAGCTGTAAGCCCGGAAATGCAGCCGGACCATGGGGGTTGGGGCCTGGTCGCTTAGACCGCATCCGGACCACTTTCCCGTCACCCCCCTGAGTCACGAGCTCTTGGAGGAGCACGGTCTCAGTCAGATTGCTGACTTCGGGGCACAGGGATGAATCCCTGGCAGGGAATTCATGTGGTCGGTGGGGGCCCGTCACCTCACAAGCCTTGTCCATGAAAGACGGGATGGCTAGGAGGGGTGGGCAGTCTGCTGGCCAGACAGGGGTCTGAACCAGCAGAGCGCCGGAACGGATGGAGCGCGCGCTGGCCACCTCTCCGCAGAGGGGCGACCAGTTGGGCGGCGTACCGCGAACGGGTTGAAGTGCCTCGTGTGCACTTCGTCCTTCCTCTGAATGAGGAGGAGAGGCAGCAGGCCCGTCGGGTGGGGAGGTGCTGGGGGGGGGGAGCCAAGCTCCGGCGTCGGATCCGGGCGAGGCTCCTGAGGGAAAGCCGGGGGGTCCAGGGGGGACCGTCCGGGGGGGGCTCAGGGCCGCGCGCCAGGACGGGATGGGAGAGACTCCTGAAGGGGGCCCGGGCGGGGGGGGGTCGCCATGAGGGGACGGAGGGGCGGGGGGAAGTCGCCATGAGGGGGACGGAGGGGGCGGGGGAGGTCGCCATGACCGGAGGAGGGAGGGGAAAGTTTAATGAATAACCTAAGTTACGTTAGTGTGGCACACACGGCAGAACGTGTTGCCCAGCTGCAATTAATCTAAAGAATGAAGCGGGTTCTCTACCTTGCAAATTGTGGAAATTACCGTTACCTACTTAAAAATATCTAAAGGCTACCTATCTAAGGGTCTAACGACCCTGCCACATGCACGTGGACAGGGTCCCGCACCCGGAAGCGGTGGAGAGCTGGAGAAGGCTGGCTAGAAGGCGTCCCGTGGTCCGATGTCGATGAAAGGATGTCCATGTGCAGTTTTTTCCCCCCGGACCGGCCTAATAGCCATATTCCGGGTGGGGAGTGACATCTGGCAATTTGCCAGGAAAAGAGTTACGTTATCCGGTTTATGTGACCCGGAGCAAACTAGGGACTAGGGCAGCTATTTTACGTTACTAATTACGTTAAACGCGTTTATTTGTACCCCGGAAAAAATATTTGTTTCAAAGTAAATATAATATCTAAACATTACGTTAAGTATTTCGTTCAAGGTCAAATATAATATCTAACCATTACGTTAAGTATTTCGTTCAAGGTCAAATATAATATCTATCATTACGTTAAGTATTTCGTTCAAGGTCAAAAATAAGTCAAACACGAGACACACCATGCATACATATTTGTATTACAATACACTTGTACAGTAGTCAGTGTTGATGGAGCCGTGGGGGTGCCGTCATTGCCACCAACGGGAGACTGTTGCAATCTCCCCTGGCTCCGGCGCTCGGCGAGACCTGGTTGTGGGGTGTATTTAGCTGGGCGAAAAGGTCCTGAATAATAAAAAAACCCAGCGTCTAAGTCAAAGGGGAAAAAACCTGCGCGGTGGGCCAAAAAATGCGCAAGGCCAAAAACCCCTGTTATATTTGATTAGGCTAAACGTGTTTGGTAGAGATAATCTAAGAGGAGAACCTATCAATTCAGGATAACTATCACCTAACAGTGTTTGAAGATTTAATGTGATGCCATTTTGTTGTGTGTAATTAATAATGTTCTGTCGTTTGTCGTTGTGTACTGGGCAAGTAATAAGTAAGTGCTTGATTGTGTAGCGCGGATAACCTGGGCAATGTTGGCAATTTGGTGGCGGGAGATTCTCCATAATATAATAATGAGTAATTTTTGTATGACCGAGACGGAGGCGCGCAATATTAACCTCCTTCTCTCTACAATTCTGGTGACTAGATATAAAATGTTGGACTTTTGGCTTGATTGGATAAAGATGAAAATGCGGAGCGGTGTCCCACTCGCTCTGGC
>JAXIVJ010013135.1:0-35000 GCA_036785665.1 Chirona hameri
GGGGCATTGGTCCATTTGCCCCCCCCCCCCTCCCACCCTTGTGTACGCATGGGGCAGTTGAAAGTTGGAGCAACTTTGAGGAGGTTAGAGGCGCCACAGGAACAGACCCACAGTTGGACGTGTTTCATCATAAGGCTTCATTAGGCAAGATGCAATTTTACACAATGAATCAAAAGGTGCTGATCAAGTGTTTTATGACGAAACATGTCCACCTATGTTAGCTTTCCCGTGTCATATGCAATAATTGTCTGGATATGAATACAATTTCCCATTATATTTAGATAATATTATATCCATATTTCTATCATGGGCTGCAGTAAAATATTTACCATATTTTCATTATACTTCCGTAGAACCAATCAAGCAAGCATTTCCATGAAACAAACACATGAAATACCTGGTCTGTGTAAAAATCAGATTCATGATCAATGATGTATAAGGTCAACAAGAACTTATCAGAAAATCGTCGCGTTCAACTCAGGGTCGCCCCGTTTCTATATTGGGATTTGCACCTTCTTACAATACAATTTCGCAAGCTCGGAATTCTGGCTTCTGATCCCGGCAATGCATCCAGTCACTGAACCAACTCGGTGGTAATAACAGACCTGGGTAATAACAATCTATATTACTTCTGTACTATTTCAAATTTACTAATGGCCACCAGTATCCAGGCCAGGGCCTTGAATCTTGGCCTTGAATGACCACGGCCAAAGTCTGTATAAATACCACGGCTAGTTTGCGGCAAAATCTGCGTGTGACACAATTCTGACGTCAGCGGGTATGACGTCATACCTCTGGCGAGCGTTCATTCCCCGATCGTGGCCCGGAACAGCGGGAATGAAACCGGGCCCACTAGTCCTGTGTCGAAATTACTTAACGTAGAGAGGTAATTCTTTCACCACAAACCATTTTTAGATCTGCTCTACAAATCTACTATCTCAGCCCAAAACCCCATGTTAAAGGTGAACCCTTTAAGGTCTGAGGAGTGAGGGGCCCTCTAAGGTCTGCGGGGCCCTCAAGGCCGACAGAAGGCCCTCAGGCCTGAGAGGAATCCTCGGTAGGCCTGAACGGGCCCTCGGAAGGTCTGAAACTTCAACATGGGGATGTCTGACGTTTTATGCGACCATTTAGTAAATGACCCTGCAAAATATAGTGTCCAAGTGCGAGGAGACACCATTTGGGCCGCTTGGCCGCCATTTGGGCCGGTTGTACACGTGTAGAGCAGGCAGGAGTGGGCGACACGATGGCTTAGCGCGCGCTGAACTGGGCGTTATAACCGAAGTGCGGGCGTTATAAGCGGAGTGTCTGCCTATACCTCTGTACAGACAATTCCGTACCGGGCCAACTTGGGCGTTATAAGCGGCTGGGCGTTATAAGCGGCTGGGCGTTATAAGCGGCTGGGCGTTATAAGCGGCTGAGCATTACAAGCGGCTGGGCGTTATAAGCGGCTGGGCGTTATAAGCGGCTGGGCGTTATAAGCGGCTGGGCGTTATAAGCGACTGGGCGTTATAAGCGGCTGGGCGTTATAAGCGGCTGGGCGTTATAAGCGGCTGGGCGTTTTAAGCGGCTGGGCGTTATAAGCGGCTGGCCGTTGAAACCGTGGGCGCCATAAGCGACGTCTACTGTACTCCTAAGATGGAATCACATCTTGATATGATGGAATACGCAAAATTCAAAACAGAACAATCTGTACGGGTAGTCCTAGAAATTTTGGAGGGGCACAAATTTTGGAAAACATTAGGGGGGCTGGAGCACCATTGGGGGGGGGGGGGACTCGGCTCAGCATTGGGTAGGCTCGGGCCCTCCCAAAGAGATATAAAGTTCCGCCCCTGGGTGGATGGCTGACACGGCCCGCTCTACCCCTCTCCCCCCGACCCGCTCAACAACTTCTCGCTAACGGCCTGCTACCCACTGGCGGATCCAGGGGGGCATTGGGTCAATTGCACCCTCATAGGAACATGGGGGCATACAATACAAGTATTCCCCTCCCCCGCACGTTCCTGCATTGGCTGTAAGAAGTGATAACCCGCGCCCAGCGTGCTGGGGTGCAGAATCTGCCCTCTTCAGCATTTTTGCAATAACTTGAAAATCATTATATACGTCAACGTGAAACTTTAAGTACCATATGCTGCATCAATGATACGTCTTCTCACAAAATATTAAAGCAATTCGTAGAGTACTTTGCGAGATAATGACGTTTTAGTGATGTTATGTCATGCCATTTTTTCGTGTAAAAAACGATACATGGTTGAAAAATCGTAGAAAATCGGGTGTTGAAACAATTTGGAAACAAACAATCTAAAAAGCAAGCAAATTTACATTCTTTTCAAAATAGCTATCTCGGATTTTCGCAATTTTGATATTTTTACCCCTAAAATAAAATAAAACTGCTTGGGGGAATCCACAAAATCAACATTTTCAACGATATTGACAAAATGAATTAATGTTAGAGACGTATGGAGGATATCCAAACCAAATTTCAAAGTAATATCATTATTTTTAACCTACTTACAGTATAAGTACCTCATGACGTCATTTTTTTCATGCCCTTGTTTGGCTTTTTGTGACCAGATACAGACAAATCAATGTCACCTGATACATGCCATTTCTGAGACACAACTGGTCTAGAAACATGTCTTTTTGTATTTAGATTAATCACTTTCAAATGTTTTCCTTATGTGACCTGACCTTGACCTGAGGGCCATTATATGGGGTCAGGTTGTGAAAATGGCTGCTACTATCGAATTATACGCGTAAAATAACCCATAAAACATGTGCCGCATGGATTTCGTGCCATGCGACATGGTTGTGGGGGTGGTGGGGAGGGGCTCTTGGTGGTGGGGCTCTTGCCAATAGTGGACTATCAGAGTCAGACCAGGTCAAGGCTGTATAAGCCAGAAAGAACACTCCGGCCGAAAAAGTGGTGACAAACACTAATTTAGTAGCCGCGACCCCGGAGTCGCTGTCGAGTGGAAGGCGGGGGACGCGGCCGGCCGCCCGCCGTACACAACATTAGTGCGCGCGTGCCTGAAGCTTAGATCGCGCTTAGTTTCTTTGTTTACCGGTCGATTGCAAAACTTAGAGTATGTAATCTGTCACAAATCAACCGCTCTGCCGGATGCCGCTGAAAACCATGCAATCACCAGACTGGTTATTGATTCACCTGTTTTGGAAGGATTCAATCACGATTCATTTTGGAATATGAATGATTCAGTCACCGTTTGATTCATGGATATCCATTTTGAGAAATTATTCTTTCCGATTAAAAAAAATCATTTTTAAAAAAATCAAATCACGTTTGACTCACCATTGAAATAGCATTGCACAGTCTTTTTGATTCAATCAGCCTTGTTTCTATGCGGGTTTTGATTCGATCATGATTCATTAATCACACAATCCGGTGGTGAATCGATTCTTCTTTGATTCAAGGGATTTTGATTGGACGATTCCAATCGATTCAATCAGAGTCGAATCAATAACCAGTCTGGCAATCAGACCAATTTTTGCTGTTATATGTGCGCAAAGTTCAACGATTAGGTACGGCCGACGTTCGACCGACCGCCGCTCGAAACGATAAGTGTATTTTGATGCCATTACAAGGGAGGGGGGGGGGGGATGTGAATGTATCTCAATGAATTGCCTAAGAAGACATAAAGCCTCATCAAATATATTGTATTTGTTTGTCATTGTTATTACTTCCCGTTATAGGCGCGGATCCAAGATTTCGGTCAGGGGGGCGCGGATCCAAGATTTCGGCCACATACAAAAAGTTGCGCCCTACGCGCGCTTGGCGGGCGCGATATGGGCGCGACCCGGGCTCAGGGGGGGGGGGGGGGGGGGGGGGGGGCTTGAGGCTCCCTAGCGCCCCCTTGACTTTTCTTATAGCTGAATTTTTGGGAAATTTATGAAATGGTATAGGATCTGAATCGTGATCTTGATCAACATTTTGGCATGTCAGTCGTTGCTGCACCCCCGAAGGCGCAAAAAGGCATCCTTGCTATGTCCTGTAACTCATAAGTTTCATTATTATCATTGATTTTATAGTCATTTCTAGACACTTTACAATTTGTGTTCGTTAGTGCAAGCCACAGGCCCACAGCACAGGACCAGTAGTATTAGGTACTACTCAGTGGCGGCGGATAAGGGGTGGGGTGGGAGGAGGGAGCAGAGGGAGCAGCTGCCCGCCCACTCAAGAAGTTGGAAGAGGGGGGAAACATATTATTTTGCCTCCCCCCATAAATTTGTAAGAGGGACCCTCCAAGCAGTTGGTTCGATTTTTCCTTTTGACCGAAACAATGGCCTAGGGCCCCGATGTGCCCCCAGCCAGCCTGAGGAGCCTTCTATGGCCGACAGAAGGACCTCAGTCGGCCTGAGGGGACCCTCGGTAGGCCATGAGGGGCCCTCAGAAGGCCCGAGACTTCAACATGGGCCTGTCCAACGTTTTTTTTGCGACCATTTAGCGGCCTGCAAAATATAGTAGCCTAAATCCGAGGAGATTCCATTTCGCGGCATTTTTTTGGGATGGGAGGCCTTTGGCCGAGGAGCCCCCTGGGTTTCTTTGCCCCTCCATCCGAAAATACGATCCGCCGCCACTGGTACTACTCAGAATGGTGTCTCAAAACCTAAGTAATACCGATATCAGTCACATTCGTATGGATTTTCTAGCCTGTTTATATAAGGTGACACAATCTATGGGTTTACGTCCTTGAAAAATACAAAAATGTAGCTAACCTACTCCTACAGCCTCTTATGTCGACAATTTTCGCAGATGTCCTCAGCAAATAACGCACATATTTGGGTGTACATTTTTAGCTTATGAGGTATTCTGGGAAAATACTACTATGTTGACAGATACAATTATTATGTCGACTTGCATATACACCTTTAAATATTGTCCTACGCTTCATAAAAATAAGTAAATGCTTACAAATGCACACGCACACACGCCCGTACATTGCCAGCTAACCAACATGGCGAACCCGTTGAAATGTAAACAAATGATTCTCCCCCGGTTTCACGTCATCACAACCTGACCAATCACCGTCGAGCTTGCTCAAGACCGATTGGTCAATGCTAGCTGATAGCCAAATATAGCTTATGAGCAGATCCGTTAAACACGGCCAAGATGCTGGAAGCTGCTCTCGGTTGTCACACTTTTACCCATGTTGAAGGAGCGGAGTACACCCCCTGGACCCGGTTGTAGAAGCTAGGAAAAGGCACTAAAAATGCTAGGGGCATTTAACAGACATGTTTCATTCAAAAGTGCAAAGGTAATAGCACAACTGTATTGTGCATACGTTAGACCACATTTGCAGTATTGTGTGCAAGCCTGGTCTCCGGCAACTTCCTGGACAAAAACCCGTCGGGCGGCATGCGCCACATCTGTATCGAAGTGGACAACATCGCCGAGGCGGTGGCTTGGCTGCAGCGGCTGCAGGTGCGCTGTCTGAACGAGCCACGGCCTGGCGCGCACGGCAAATCGGTCGTCTTCCTTCGCCCCAAGGACAATGCTGGCATGCTGATGGAGCTGGAGGTGTAGGTGACGCTCCAATCGGTGGCGGGAATTGTAGAGGGCGCGCCAGTCGGCTGGGCAGATGTGGCAGCATGTGCGCTGTGGATTGAAGAGCTATCTCAGTAAGCCTGTAGCGATGTGGATTTAGATCAGATTATATGGACGATATCTCTAATGTTCGTAGAATAAGCTGTGTATGCTATTATGTATAATATGTAGAGTGGGCTAGATCCCTATCATGTGCGACAACGTGTGTGTGTGTGTGTGTGGGGTGGGTGTTGTGTGTGTGACTGCAAAATACATGTGTGTCTAAAAAATATGAGAAAGGTTGCTGGTTGTTTATTACAGACTGGTTATTGATTCACCTTTTTTGGAAGAATTCAATCATGATTCATTTTGGAATATGAATCATTCAGCTACCGTTTAATCAAACGGATGGATTAATGGATAACCATTTTGAGAAATGATTCTTTCCGATTCAAAGAATCAATTTTTGTTTTATCAAATCACGTTTGACTCGCCATTGAAATAGCATTTCACAGTCTTCTTTATTCAATCAGCCTTGTTTCTATGCGGGTTTTGATTCAATAATGATTCATGAATAAACAAATCTGGTGGTGAATCGATTCTTCTTTGATTCAAGGGATTTTGATTGAACAATTCCAATCGATTCAATCAGAGTCAAATCAATAACCAATCAGAGTCAAATCAATAACCAGTCTCGGTTGTTAGAAAGAGTTCAAAAAGGGCAACAAAAATGGTTATTTGTCTTGTTAGTTTACCTTATGAAGATAGATTAAAGAAATTGGGCATGTTTTCACTTAGATATAGAAGGCTAAGAGGAGATCTAATTGAAGTCTTCAAATTTGTAAATGGTCAGCATTCTGGATATTTAAAGGGAATGTTTGAGTTTAATAGGGAAAATCGAGGTAGAGGCCATCAGCATAAAATGTATGTATGTATGTATGTATATTCTCAGTGATCCACATGCACATCGTGGTTTTTCATGCACCGCGTCAATATAAAAACACATAGTGAGATGAAGCACATGGCACAGGGTAAAAATGCACTACGAAGCATAAAAACAAGTTTCTAAAAATCGCATACATGCATACATGGCATACGATCGCGGCAGACGTCACTCACAATCGAACATATGCTCCTTCAAGGCGCGTTTAAAACCCGCTCCGCCCTTCTCTCTCATTATGAAACAAAGTAGGACTAGACTATGAGTCATTTTACAGTAGAAGGGTTGTGGGACATTGCAATAAGCTACCAGGGGATGCCACTGATGCAGTGCCTCTTGCTTCCTTCAAAATTAGATTAAATAAATACTTTGCAGAGAAGGGATTAGTTCATAAATACTCGTGGGATTAGCCTTCTTTTATGCAGGTATAGAGTAAGGTGATTTGAAGGGGCAAAACTGGTGGAGGGGGGGGGGTGCAACCTCGGATGGGCCAAGGAGGCATTTTGTTGCACTTTTCTTTTTTCTTTTATGTTTTTAGTACAATTTTTGCTATTTTGTCATAGCCTGACAAGATGCTCCAATACATTTGCATTAAAGGGATTATACGGGTTTTTCCCAGAATAATTGAGTTACATAGTAAAACGTACTTATAAAGGTGGTACAAGTCCCACGGTAGCCACATTTTTCTGGAAATGACCTATTCTGCACGTAAGGACATTCCAAAGTGCACGGTGATGCCACCGCGTATTTTCTGCAGGACCGGCTGAGGCAGAGCCAGTCATCTCTTTATGCTAATAAAAACACCTCACGTATGGCATATTTCCGGTAAAATAAGCAAGATTTGAAAGAAAATAAACGTGTTTTGTTCCAACGACAGCAGCAGTTACCTAGTTTTCCCATAAAATGCTATATTTTTCATGAATTTTCATGCCAAAAAATTAATACGCTTCCACCAAATTATCAATGCTAAAGGCCAGAGAAAAGAAAACCACAAAAACATAAAACCTCAAGGAACAGTTATACAAAGTCCCGTCATTTTTGAATTGCATAATAATTTTGTGAACAGTGTAGGACTTGCAGATAATTAAAAACTCTCAAATTGATCTTAAGATAAAAGTGGTGGACAGTGTCAAGTACTCGTTATCTGATACTAGTCTCGAAAAACGCCCAAGTTTTAACGTTGATAATTTCTGAAATAATGGACTAAATGAGAATTGAGGTCCCTGTTATATGTCTTAAACGTGTGTAAAGCTCATACAACTGCAAAAGAGTGCATTTACTTTCAGGACGGAAACCCGTATAATCCCTTTAAACAAAAATTCCTAGCATTGCGAAATTTGGGTGGAAAATGACACACTTTGGATATTATTTTTCCACTCTTTTTCCTGAGTTTTACTGTGAATTTTCCACTCCTTATTTTAAAATGTTTGTATAATTGGAAAACTGATACTAATTTATGGATGTAATGATAGGGACAGCCTGTGGATACTGGACGGAGGGGCGCCGTCACTCGCCGAAGAGGGGCAGTCACTAGTCGGATGGGCGACGTCACTCATCGGAGGGGCGACGTCACTCATCGAAGGGCGCCATCACTAGCCGGAGGGGCGCCGTCACTCGCCGGAGGGGCGTGGTCACTGGCCAGAGGTGCGCTGTCACGGGCCGGAGAGGCGCCGTCACTGGCCGGAGGGGCGCCGTTACTGGTCGGAGGGGCGCCTTCACTGGCCGGAGGGGGCGCCGTCACTGGACGGAGGTGCGCTGTCACGGGCCGGAGAGGCGCTGTCTATAGCAGGGGACACCCTCACTGGCCGGGGGCGCCGTCACAGGCCGCAAGAGTGTCGTCACTGGCCGGGGGAGCGTCCTCACTGACCGGAGTGGCGCCGACACTGGCCAGAGGGGCGTCGTGAATGATCGGAGGGGCGCCAGCTTTGCATGGGCGCCTCGGATCCACAGGACCAGGTCATGACTTGCATGACCTGATACTCGGTACGCCACTGTCCCTAAGTATGATGGTTCTTGACTTTGTATTCGACATTTCCAAATATGCGTGGCACGTCTGGCGCTATTTTCGATCTGAAGCGATTCTTACAACCAACGTAAGTTAAAAAACGTCGCGTTTTGGCGCCAAAGTTTATAGCGCTGAATAGCGTGCGTGGAACACATTTCGACAGTATTTGAGGAATTGTGACTGGGACTTGGGTATCGTTGTTTTCCTGTTCCCTGTAAACATGTAGCCAAATAAAATTCACACTTTGTGAATGTGTAAGTAAAGTTAATATTTTGCATTCTCAACGTCATTTTAAATTACTATAGCTTGGGATGACTACTTTGGCCTCATGTTATATCCAGACTCAAGTAATTTCAGGTACCAATTTTAAATCTGACACCCATTTTGCACCATGCTTAGGTACCTATCCCGGTGCATTTTTTGGGTGCTATGAGTAGAGGTCTTACCATTTTTAGAATTTCCAACTAGATCAGCGTCAGCATGAACTCTGCTACAAAAATGTTTGAAAGCGACAGAAGAGGTAAAATTGGGTTTGTCTGTTTTTAACACTGGTGGATCCAGGGGGGGGGGGGGGCATTAGGGGCAAATGCCACCCACAGAAACATGGCGGGCATTCAATACAAGGATGTCCCCCGCCCCGCGTATTCCTGCATTGGCTGTAAGAAGTGATAATTAGGAGAGAGAAAAATCCCCCGGTCAATGACTTTCGCTCTGAGGACCCGACATCCCCCCCCCCCCGCTCAACGACTTTTCGCGCTGACGACCCGACTCCCCCCCTAAACAATTTTTCGCTGATGAAGCGGAGCGAAATTTTAGCCCCCCCCCCCTCCCATTGTCAAACTCTAGATCTGCCAGTGGGCTGAGAACCATTTGCGTTGAACACCATACCATTCCAACTTGTCCATGAGACGGCCGTGCTCGACGCTGGCAAAGGCCTTAGACGTGTCAGCTGTGACGAGTGACGTCATCATGCCTCTGTCAATGTTGTCTGTTGCGTAAGTGACAGCGTCGAGCAGCGCCGCCTCCGTGGACGGTCCCGGCCGGAAACCGTACTGCTGAGGGCACAGTATGTACATACATGATGCGTCGTCAAGTAAGTCATTAACTGGGTACACACCACACGCTCACATGACTTCGCCACGACGGGAAGAACTGAAATCGGGCGGTAGTTATTGGGGTCCGTAGTGTCACCCTTTTTATGGAGAGCGGTAACGGTAGCAGCCTTCCACTGGTCGGGCAAGTCACAATTAATGATGCTGGAATTTACGAGCCTCAGCAAGTGCGGGCCCACCACTGGAAAAGTTGTTGTGGAAAAGTGGAACCACCAGTGGAACCCGTGGAAAACGACGTCCATCTGACCAGTGACGGCGCCACTCCGGCCAGTGAGGACGCTCCTCTGGCCAGTGACGGCACTCTTGCGGAAAGTGACGGCGCCCCCGGCCAGTGAGGGCGTCCCCTGCCATAGACGGCGCCTCTCCGACCCGTGACAGCGCCCCTCCGGCCAGCGACGGTGCCCCTCCGACCAGTAACGGCGCCCCTCCGGCCAGTGACCACGCCCCTCAGGCGAGTGACGGCGCCCTCCGACTAGTGACTGCCCCCATTCGGCGAGTGACGGCACCCCTCCGGCCAGTGACTTTCCTTCCGCACGGTGCGGAAGGAGAGGTGCCCTCCCCCTGCAAAATTTCGCCAATGTTGGTGGCGCCCCTGTCGATCGGGTGGCGCCCCTCAAGGCAATGACCTGGTCCTTTGTGAATGTCTGCGCACGCCACTGGATGAGCATCATGGCTTTCTGCAGTGAGAGATGTGTGTGACTCTTGCTCCGGGCTTAGTGGCAGTCTCTCATCAGATATTTGTCAGCCTGTGTCACTCGTTTGTCAGTCGTCTGCCAACTGTCCCCAAAATAACCCCTGGCCAACGCCTGGGGTCTGCGGTCAGATCTCGCCAGACGGCCCCTGACCAAAGCCTGGGGTCAGGGGTCAGATTTCGCCAGACGGCCCCTGACCAAAGCCTGGGGTCAGCGGTCAGATCTCACCAGACGGCCCCTGACCCAAGCCTGGGGTCAGGGGTCAGATTTCGCCAGACGACCCCTGACCCAAGCCTGGGGTCTAGGGTCAGATTTCGCCAGACGGCCCTGACCCAAGCCTGGGGTCAGGGGTCAGATTTCGCCAGACGGCCCCTGACCAAAGCCTGGAGTCAGGGGTCAGATTTCGCCAGACGGCCCCTGACCAACGCCTGGGGTCAGGCTTCAGATCTCACCAGACGGCCCCTGACCATAGCCTGGGGTTAGGGGTCAGCTCTTACCAAACGGTATGGTCTGACAAGACCCTCCCTTGAAGCTTCTACAGTCCAGGCTGTCTGCTTGAAGCCGGGCGTAGGGCAATACAAACCTGCTGGTGGTAAAAGTGCTTTGAGTGGCCCCACCGAAAGTGGCACATACAAAACTGACCCCAGCACAGCTGGGGTCATTTTTTTTTACTTCACATGAATACCCTAACACCTGGCTGCATGCTCACATCATCCCTATATTTTAACCAGCGCCATGACGGGGGGGGGGGGGGGGGGGGGGGGGGGGAGTAGACACACACCCTCAGTTATTTTTCGCGGATAGCGGAAAAACGGCGACGCGCAACGCCGCCATTTTTTTTTGCACAGCTGTTTGTGCATCAATTGTCCACATTATGTTTGAAAAAATAATCGGGTCATCTTAGGTCAGGTCACCAGACCAGGTCACGTGACCCCTCCTCCCAAAAACTTGTGGTCGTACCACAGTCACAGTTTTGAGATGAACGGTTTTGCACTTACTGGATTTCATAAGGTCACATATATCTACAATTCATTGATCTTAGATTTTTAATATCAGCGACCTAAGGTCGGTTTAATTTCTTGACCTCCCCATTATAAGTATAAGGGGAAATATTCAAATGCTTCCTATTCTAAGGAGACGCAAGATAGCAGTCTAATTCCTTCTGAATCATGTTATTATAGGACATTCTTGATGACCTAGGTGCCATTTTTGTTCAGTGACCCATACAGGGTCAGTCGAGGTCATCCGAAGTCTCCAACAGTTTTATGTCAATAACTCTCGACATAATGACGATATAAAAGTAAAATAGACACCAATGTGTTTATCTCGTCGCGGGACGTTTTCCCATATGCAACATGACCTACTTGGGTCACCACCACTTGACCTTGACCCGAGGTCACGTTTGTAAGTTGACCTGACCTGGTCAAAACTAAAATGAGTCGAAGCGTCTTGACGAGACAAGCACGATGGCGTAAAAAAATATTTCCTTGTCGTTATTAGCTAAAAAGCAATTCGAGATAACTTTTTTAATAGGCTTTTTGACATTTGATGAGCTTTGGAGCTTTAACTATTAACCTGAGCTCAAACTCGACGACACTTTAGCCATTGCATTTTTCAAGAGATTTCCATTGCTTTTTTCTGTTTCTTCCTAACTATCATAGTTCCTGTGATATCTGGGTTTCTGGAAAAAAGTCCTAAAACTTTCAAATCTGACCTTTGATGACCTCTGGTGACTTCAATATTGACTTGAGGAAAACATATCTGAAAACCTTTGAATGTGTTTTTCAAGAGCTTCTGAACGTTTTTTTTCTGCGTCTTTCTAGCCCTTTTAGTTTTCGAGTTAGAGGGTGGGGCCCCAAGACAATCAAATCCATTGTCCTGACTATGGACCTCCATTGAAAATGCACTAGCACCCCGCCCCCGCCCCCGGGGAATCTATTGTCCTGATTTCCCGTGCCGTGCCGGGGGAGGGGCGTTTAGACGCCCCCTAAGGTTTTTCAAGGATAGCGAAAAAACGGCGGCACGCAACGCCGCCGTTTTTGTCACAGCTGTTAACCCTCGCACTGCAGGGGCTTTGCGCCGAACACGAACTGCAGGGGGGTTGATTTCCGCCCCTCCCCAGAGATCTAGAAAACTACGCTACGTAGCGAGAATCGGAACACGGAATCCCAATTGACTTATTATGGGGAGGTTACGAAATTGACCTGACCTTAGCTCACCGATATCAAAATTCCAAGATACACGAATTGTAAGTACGTATGCCCTCATGACATCCTGTAAGTTTTAAACTGATCGGTGAAAAACTCTGGCTTTGGCACAACTGCAAACATTTTTGGAGGTAGGGTCACTTGACCTGGTCTGGTGACCTGACCTGAGATGACCCTAGGTTATTTTTTTTAAAAGTGTGCGCAATTGATGTCCTGACAGGTGTACGAAAACCCGGCGGCGCTGCGCGCCGCCGTTTTTTTCGCTATCTTTGAAAAACCTGAGGGGGGGCGGAAATCAACCCCCCTGCAGTTCGCGGGTTAACCCTATTTGTAACAGTGGGGGGGGGGGGGGGGGGCGGATTGCGCCCCCTCCCTCCCTCATGTTTTTCGCAGATATCTCCAGAACGGCTGGGAGCAGGACCATGAAATTTTGGGACTTTTCATAGAATTGAATACCGCATTGGGAGTCAAAATTTGAGTTCTTAACCTGAACAGAGGCGGTTCCAGGGTACAGTTTTGGGTGGGTTCGGAGGCGATATTTGGCGATAATACGGAAATGCGATCTTCGCGGTTTCTTCCTAACTGCCTCAAGTATGAAGGAGTTACATCGGTTCACGGTGATTGCAACAAGTGAAAATTAGTTGATGTTAGTGAAATATCATAAAAATTCCATGGCAGAGGCGGATTCAGGGGCTTGAAAAGGGGGGGGGGGGTTCCAGGAAGTATTCAATGCTTGGCGGAAGCAAATAGAGCAATGTAAGGGGCATTTATAGTTATCAAGATGTAAAAGATAGCTTCTGCTTCCATTATTTGCATAATTTATTACATATAGAGTTTCAGGGGCGTGTTCAGGCACATGACAAGGGGGGTGACTAGCTTGGTGATGACGATATGCCAGCGATAACGGCGCAATAGACGGTTAGCTTATAATTATATATGCACATATGAGGCCAGAAAAGGGAATAAAGTCATTTTTTGCAGAGGCGCGCTCAGGAATGGAAGAAAGGGGGTCATATTATTGCAACGAAACTAAGAGGCATGGGCGTACAATGACATAACATACTGTAGTTTTCGGATGAAACACGCACCACAGGCTTCTTACGAACGATTATAAGATAATAGGCGAGTCCAGGTAGGGTAAAAGGGGGGTAAGCAATGTTAATTGAAGTTGTAAGTGAAATAGTCACTGTTGACTAGTTAGTATCATAATAGCGGATAATATACTTATCAAAAGGTATTGAGCCGCCCCAGTTTGGATCCTGGATACGCCTATGATGAAGTACAACATGCAAAAAGGAACTATCTACGATCAGTAACATATTTATAGTGCTGGGTAGCAACTTGTCTGCGGTTAATATTTGTTCTAATTTTACCCCCCCCCCTTTTTCACTAACCTGGTACCGCCTATGGCAAAAAAAATATAATTTTTAACTGTTTTGTCTAATGTCAAAATCACATACCATTTCATTTATTAAAAAAACACATAAAAAATTGTTTTATTACGCATTTACTTCACCCCCATATTAAGTGACCTGCACACGGCTATGATTTTTGAATTTTCAAACGCCACTGTCATATATCAATTTCCAATTCAATCTCTATCGATTCGTATTAATTGTGTTAAAATCGGTCGATAAACATGAAAGCTATGTTGGATAAAAAATACCACTAACATTTGTGGTTTTTGCCCCCTGTTGCCCCCTATCAAAAATTTAGATTTTTTTTATTATTTAGAAATGTAGATCGTGTTGAGAGAAACCAAACACCGTTTCATTTTTGAAAATCGGACGGGTAGATCTCGAGATCTCCGGGGGGCGGAATCCGCCCCCCCTGTTACAAATAGGGGTAGCCAGGAGCCTGTTACAAATAGGGTTAAGGCATCAATTGCCCACATATTGCAAAAAAAATGACCACGGGTCATCTCAGGTCAGCTCACCAAGCCAGGTCACGTGACCCCACCTCCAAAAAAGTGTGCGGTCGTACCACAGCCACAGTTTTTGGGCGATCGATTTCATACTTACATGATTTCATAAGAGTAATAGTACCTATAATTAGAATATCTCGGATTTTGTTTTATATCGGTGACCTAAAGTCGGGTCAATTTCGTGACCTCCCCATTATAAGTCAATGGGGAAATATTAAAATGCTTCCTATCCTGAGGATACGCATGATATCAGCCCAATTCCTTCTGGATAATGTTATTATAGGCGATTCTTGAAGAACCAGGTGCATTTTTGGTTCAGTGACCCTACGTGTTGAATCTATCGTCCGTTTTTTTTTCTTCGTCGGATGTTTGTTTTAATGTAATTTATTATTATTGACAATCAAGAGCTGAAACGCAACTACTAATTTAAAAAAAAAGTAAATGTATATACATACTGGCGTGATGAATATGATGATTAAGTGAATAATACATCTGAAGTGGTTTTGACGATCAGTATTTCTAAGGACATGATCGCTTAGTAAATTTTCACAGGAATGACATAGTAATGATTCTTGCTGGCATTTTGACCCCCCAGTACTTCATGAGAAAGAGCATTTTGTCCTCGACCTTATCCATAAGGACAGAACACTTTACCACCCCTGGCGTAGGGGGGCCCTGACCGAGTCTAGGGGGCCCTGACCGAGTCTAGGGGGCCCTGACCGAGTCTAGGGGGCCCTGACCGAGTCTAGGGGGCCCTGACCGAGTCTAGGGGGCCCTGACCGAGTCTAGGGGGCCCTGACCGAGTCTAGGGGGCCCTGACCGAGTCTAGGGGGCCCTGACCGAGTCTAGGGGGCCCTGACCGAGTCTAGGGGGCCCTGACCGAGTCTAGGGGGCCCTGACCGAGTCTAGGGGGCCCTGACCGAGTCTAGGGGGCCCTGACCGAGTCTAGGGGGCCCTGACCGAGTCTAGGGGGCCCTGACCGAGTCTAGGGGGCCCTGACCGAGTCTTTCGAGTGCATAAGCAATGAACACCCGAGGCACCGCTGTCGGTCGCGCCTGCATCCCCGGTCGTCTATGATTCGCGTGACCGCCGCCGATCCATCGCCCCTGTTGCCTAGTTACAACGACACACGAGCCCGTGTGGTGTGACGGAGAAGGGTAGCCTGCCGAGGTTCCGCGGCTCACTCGGTCCGCGGCTCGGATGGCGGCTGGAGGGGTGTTCCCAGCGGAAGCGGAAGTGGCGGCGTTCCCAGGCACTGAAAGAGTCCCAATCAGCCACGGTCAGTACAGGCAGGGGTGGAAGTTATGTATGTTTTTACAAAGCGGCCATTCACATATAAGTGTATACTGTATACACATTACACCGATTCTGTGACCGTGGATGCTGTTAACGTAACGCAACATAATATTTGAACACATTCATTGCAATTAACTTTAAATGATATATATATATATATATATATATATATATATATATATATATATATATATATATATATATATATATATATATATATATATATATATATATATATATATATATATATATATATATATATATATATATATATATATATATATATATATATATATATATATATATATATATATATATATATATATATATATATATATATATATATATATATATATATATATATATATATATATATCAATGCGATAATTTCTTTCGTGAGCGACCATGTAGTTGGATAATGGTTTAACGAAATAAACCGAAACGTCACGTAGCTTTTGACTTATATGAACAACTTTGGACAGTTGATATTTGATCTTGCTTCAGACACCAACAAACTTATTCAAACTATTGAAAGAACCAACCGAAAATTTGCAAAAACTTATAACTAATTGGTCTTCAATGAAACATGCATAAATGAAAATATACTGCCTAAATATACGAATATTAAACTGCATAACGCGGCAGCAAAGGAAACTTCATTCACAAGAAAATACCGCAAGAAACTGGTTAGCCACCAGATCGTCAGTAAACGAAAACTAGTCCAAGAGCTCCAGGAAGATCTTGACAGACTCTACGGAAAACTATTGAAGTGCCAGATCGAAACCACAAGGCAGCAGATAGAACATGAACTTGAGATCAGCTTCCGTAATGCCGAATACAGCAACAAGGCAAAGATAGTTAAGAAACTTTCCAACTGATATGGAGGGAATATCACATTACCTGAAGCTAAAGATGGATATGTCAATTTATCTTCGATTTAATTAACCGAGGAACAAAAATAAATATTAAACCTTGGTTTGAACTGTCACTATATCCAAATAAATATGATCCTCTCGACAAGAAAGCAGAGCTTGAGATACTTTATCAAGATGTACTCAGGCTACACAAAGACAAGGAGGTTTTGGTCAACCCAAACCTAAAAAATCGCCTCTTCGGTTTTGTAATCATGGATAGGAGTGAATACATGGACAAGATGAACGCGATCCTGTCAGACACCTCAAAATTCGAAAAGATCTCCAAGGACACGACCAATACCTTGAAAGCGAAAGGGAACCGGTTGATCACAAGCACAAATGCTGCACAAATGCTGTTATTGGAATGATCCATTTTACCAAAATAGTTGGTGAGTACGCGCCTGGCTACGCTTACGGAAACGTAAAACACATAAAGCGAACAACTCTCTGATGCCCATACTTTTCTAGGTCCCCACCCCAACATATATGCTAGCCAAACGACTTAATGATCTTCTGCAACCGTACCTACCCACTGGCTATAGTCTCAAGTCAACTGATGAATTCATTGATATCCTGTGAACTAGGCAGCCGACTGGCATGCTGGCATCCATTGAAGCGGAAAGTTTATTTACGAATGTCCCTGTGGGTGATACCATTCGCAATATTCTTGAAAAAATGTACAACAATCCTGACCTACCGCCTTTTAAGCTATCTAGAGATACCCTCGGAAAACTGCTACACGCCTGCACCACAGAGTCACCATTTCGTGGACATGACGGTCAACCTTACCGTAAAAAAGATGGGATAGCAATGGGCTCTCCCTTAACCCTATTTGTAACAGGCTCCTGGCTACCCCTATTTGTAACAGGGGGGGGGGGGGCGGATTCCGCCCCCCCGGAGATCTCGAGATCTACCCGTCCGATTTTCAAAAATGAAACGGTGTTTGGTTCCCCTCAACACGATCTACATTTCTAAATAATAAAAAATATAAATTTGGGATAGGGGGGCAACAGGGGGGCAAAAACTACACATTTTAGTGGTATTTTTGATCCAACATAGCTTTCATGTTTCTTGACCGATTTTAACACAACCAATAGGAATCGATAGAGATTGAATTGGAAATTGATATATGACGGTGACGTTTGCAAATTCAAAAATCATAGGCGTGTGCAGGTCACTAAATATGGGGGTGAAGTATATGCGTAATAAAACCATTTTTTTATGTTGTTTTTTGATAAATGAAATGGTATGTGATTGAGACATTAGACAAAACAGTTACAAATAATATTTTTGCCATAGGCGGTACCAGGTTAGTGAAAAGGGGGGTAAAATTGGGGAAAAATATTAACCGCAGACAAGTTGCTACCCAGCACTATAAATATGTTACTGATCGTAGATAGTTCCTTTTTGCATGTTGTACTTCATCATAGGCGTATCCAGGATCCAAACTGGGGCGGCGCAAGACCTTTTGATAAGTATATTATCCGCTATTGTGATACTAACTAGTCAACACTGACTATTTCACTTACAACTTCAATTGACATTGCTTACCCCCCTTTTTACCCTACCTGGACTCGCCTATTATCTTATAATCGTTCGTAGAGTAGCCTGTGGTGCGTGTTTCATCCGAAAACTGCAGTATGTTATGTAATTGTACGCCCATGCCTCTTAGTTTCCTTGCAATAATATGACCCCCTTTCTTCCATTCCTGAGCGCGCCTCTGCAAAAAATGGCTTTATTCCCTTTTCTGGCCTCATATGTGCATATATCATTATAAGCTAAACGTCTATTGCGCCGTTATCGCTGGCATATCGTCATCACCATGCCAGTCACCCCCCTTTTCATGTTCCTGAACACGCCCCTGAAACTCTATATGTAATAAATTATGCAAATAATGGAAGCAGAAGCTATCTTTTACATCTTGATAGCTATAAATGCCCCTTACATTGCTCTATTGGCTTCCCGCCAAGCATTGAATACTTCCTGGACCCCCCCCCCCTTTTCAAGCCCCTGAAAACGCCTCTGCCATACAATTTTTATGATATTTCATTAACAAAAACTTATTTGCACTTGTTGCAATCACCGTTAACCGATGTAACTCCTTCATACTTGAGGCAGTTAGGAAGAAACCGTGGAAGATCGCATTTCCGTATTATCGCCAAATGTCGCCTCCGAACCCACCCAAAACTGTGCCCTGGAACCGCCTCTGTTCAGGTTAAGAACTCAAAATTTTGACTCCAAATGCGGAGTTCAATTCTATGAAAAGTCCCAAAATTTCATGGGCCTGTTCCCAGCCGTTCTGGAGATATCTGGGAAAAACATGAGGGGGAGGGCGGAATCCGCCCCCCTGTTACAAATAGGGTTATTCCGCGCGGCGCTGGGTGGGGGTAAATTTTACCCCCCTCCCTTATTTTCTCAATAACTTGAAAACTATGAAAGATATCACAGTGAAACTTATGGTACCTTATGGTGCATCAATTCTACGTCTTCTGCCAAAATTGTGTTGAAATTCGTGAAAATTTTGGGGAGATAATGACGTTTTAGTGACGTCATGTCATGTCATTTTTGGTGAAAAAAACGTTAAATGTTTGAAAAATCGTAGAGCATAGCATATTATTGCAACTCGCAAATAAAAGACGTCAAAAGACAGATAATAACATTGTCTTTAAAATGGCTATCTCGGATTTTCAACATTTTGGGGTTTTGACCCCCAAAAATGCAAAAACCTTATTTTTTTGGAAGAATTTCCACAAAAGTTTTTAAAAAATCAAAAAACCGGAAGAAATAATAGAGAACCGAGTATTAACGATGCTGAAACCAAATTTCAAAGCAATATCTTTATTTTTGACTGACTTATAGCTCTCTAAGTATAAGTAACTCATGACGTCATTTTTTTTAATTTGCGTTTTTTGGCTTTAACTGACCAGATACAGACAAATACATGCCACCACTGTATTTCTAAGACAAAACTAGTCTAGAAACATGCAATCTTTATTTAGATTAATTAATTAACCCGGCAGTCACTGGGGTATATTCTGTAACACGACTCACTGGGGGGGTTAGCCCCCCCCCCCCCTGGTATCTTCAGAACTAATGATCGCAGCGGGACGCGCAAGGCGGCATTCGAAAGCGCTCAATGAGAGAAGCCTAACGCAAACTTTAAAAAATCAAATTAAGGTCACATGTCAGGTCACGGTCAAGTCAAACGTCAAAATCGAGGTATTTGAGTTTATGGACAATACTTGCCATCCATGGCCTTCGATTACGCCTATAATCACCCAAAGTGATGTCAAAGGTATGATACATATCCCACATGAGCTAAAGTGAGATTGTTGGAAAAGAGCAAGGTCAAGGTCAGGTCACAGAAGGTTACTACACACAAAATATCTACGAAAGTCAGGCAACACATGGTTTATGGATGCTTTTACGCGTAGAATTCGATAGTAGAAGTCATTTTACCACCTGACTTCATTCACGTGAAGTTAGTGTCAAGTTCAGGTCAAGTTCAGGTCACTGAAGGTCAAAATTTGAAATTGATAAATCGAAATAAAAAAGGCATGTTTCTATATCAGATTTATCTAAAGAAAACAGTGCTGGCATTTATTTGTCTGTATCCGGTCAATAAAATCCAAAAAACGCAATTAAAAAATATGACTATACTGAGCTCTACCGCCATGTTTCACCGGCCCTGTGCAATGAGCAGCACGGTCAATAAAATCCAAAAAACGCAATTTAAAAATATGACTATACTGAGCTCTACCGCCATGTTTCACCGGCCCTGTGCAATGAGCAGCATGGTTTTATCCCTAGGCGTTCCTGTATTTCTAACCTCGCCGTTTATCTTCAGTCAGCGTGGGAAGCCATATCGGACGGATACCAGACGGACACTATATATACAGACTACTCGGCTGCTTTTCAAAGCGTGAATCATTCGCTTCTTATTCACAAACTAAAACATTCCTATAAGTTGGAGGAACTTGCCTTGAACTGGTTCGTCTCGTATCTGTCCGATAGGCGTCAGAGGGTCATCGTGAACGGCAAAACGTCCAAATGGACAAACGTACTCTCGGGCGTTCCGGAAGGATCTCTTTTGGCTCCGCTGCTGTTTTCACTATTCATAAATGATTTACCGCGCGAAGTCGATTGCGGCTGCCTTATGTACGCCGACGACGTTAAAATTTTCCGCAAAATTGTCTCACCATCTGACGGACTACTGCTGCAGCAGGATCTCGGTCGACTGACAGCCTGGTCCGTCAGATGGGGACTCACTCTAAATCCAAGTAAATGCAAGTCGTTCACTATCACCCTCAGGCGCGCGCCCGTCCGGACAGAGTATTTTATTAATGCCACGAAACTCGAGCACGTTGGAGAGATTCGCGACCTGGGTATCATTTTAGATACCAAGCTCACTTTCTCTTCTCATGTGAGCAATATTGTCAGCAGGGCAAACCGAAGCCTTGGACTACTTTTTCGATCCTTTCAAACAGGAGCAGGAAGGTCAAAATTCAGCAGGAATGCATTGATGTGCGCCTACTTCTCCAACGTTCGCTCGATTTTAGAATACGGTAGTGTGATCTGGACGGGAGCGGCCGATACCCACACAGTGCGGATTGATCGAGTGCAGCATAAATTCCTGATCTGGCTTTTATCAAACACAGCCTCCGGACATGCCATTTCCCTAGAATATAGTGATCTGCTGAATCACTTCCGGATACCGTCATTAGCCTCACGGCGAGTTCAGCACGATCTGCTGTTCATCAGGAATATTTTTAACTCCAGATTAGATTCTCACATCCTCCTGCGCAGTTTTTCTCTCCATGCACCCACTCGATCAATCCGCACACAAAGACTGTTTTATGAGCCCCGTCCGCGTGTCAACACCGTGAAACGGGGGTTATTCTATAGGGTACCTCAACTAGTCAACTTATTTTTACGTAACATTCCAGAGGCAGACTTCTTTGCTGACGCTTCTGGCACTTTTAAAGCTCATGTCTTGAAACACATTTCATCCTTTTAGTTGTTAGTATTGTGGTGTTTTTACAAACACTTTTAGCGTGTACCTTTATTAAATGCCATTGTCCTTTAACGCTTTTGCCGTATATATTTTTACTTCTTGTTTAAAGTTCTTATGAATTATTTATTGTGTATTTTACTGATGTTTGGAATGTTTGTTTGTCATATTTTATATTGTGTGTGTGCTGCCTGATGTCCCGTGACTTCACCTGTTAGTGGGGGCAACCCTGTTGGTGATTACTTGAATAAATAAATAAATAAATGACGTCATGATTTACCCATACTTTATGTCATGAAAGTAAAAAAAGATGATATAATTTTGAAATTTGGCATGGTAGTTGCCCATATGTTTTTATCTGAATATCTTTGAAAAATTTGATTTTGTGAGCATTTTTTCAAAAAAAGTTTTTTTGGGGGGTCAAAACCCAAATGTTTCGAAATTTCGAGATAGGCGGTTTGTAGCCCTTGCAATGTTCTACCTTTTAGCGTTTTTTTATTGCATTTTGCTTCATATGCGGCATTGGTAGGGCCTGGCAAAATTTTGCCGATTTTGGTGTCAAAATCGTGTTTAGTGACGTCACTAAATTCACTATATCTCAAATAAATTCTGACGATTTTTTGATTTTTTCTTATAATGTGTGAAAATGATGCCCAGATAGGTACTGAAAGTTTTGCGTCGATATCTGCATTAGTTATTGAGATATGCCTAATATTCCTAAGGGGGGGGGGGGGGGGGCTAAGAAAAGCCCCCCCCCAGTGACTCGCGGGTTAAAAATATTGTCCTTATTATGACCTGACCTTGACCTGAGGACCATTATATGGGGTCAGGCTGTAAAAATGGCTGCTTCTATCGAATTATACGTGTAAAATAACCCATACAACATGTGTCGCATGGCTTTCGTAGACCTGTGACCTTTTGTGACCTGATCTTGACCTTGACCTTTGCATACAATTTCACTTTTACTTTTGCAGGAGATGCATTATACAGTTGAGAGCACTTTGTGAGATAATAGTTGCAATATAAGGCTTTGGATGGTGTACGTCTGCGTTCGGTACGAGTGTGATTGTTTTACATGCATGCATTGTCCCATTTTACTGACGAGAGGGCCGTAATAGCCACAGTTGTTGTGGATGGCCTTTAATAAAGTACTACTACAAGCATCGCCCCACACATCTACTGCAGATATGTGGATGACATTTTTGTTGATGTGAAAGACGTAGAGCACCTAACAAACATCATAGAACAAATTGAAACTAACTCTGTACACAAGTTTACTTTCGAACTCGGTGTACAAAATAAACTACCTTTTCTTGACGTTATGGTAAACACACACGAAGCAAAATTCGTAACTTCTGTTTATCGAAAACCAACTGCCGCAGGAAGGTGTTTAGATGGAAAAAGTGAGAGCCCTTCCAGATATAAAACTAGCATCATCAGGGCCTTTATTAGAAGAGCAGTTAAAACCTGCTCGTCATGGGACCTACTACATGCAGAGTTTGACAGGTAACCCTCGCCCGTGCAGCGTCCGATCAGTGCGTGACCGTGCAGGGAGAAGGGGGTTGGTACAACCCCCCTAGCGTTTCGCCACTAATTGGGCTAGAGCTTCGATTAAAAAACGAGCGTGTTGCTTGTCACAAGAGGAAGCCATTGATACCCGATTTTAAGGTCCTAGGTCATTATGTGACCTCTGAGGTCATGTCAATGACCCAAAATTCAACCAAATTGTAAATGCGTATAAATTGATCTTAATCGAGCTAGAATCGCGAATGAGCATATAATTATGCTAAATGGGTGCCAAATTGGAAATCAGCTTCACAAAATGTCATAGAAACTGCCAAATTTCAAAAAGGTCATGTCAGGTCATTTGAGGTCAGTGACCTCGGTTGACCTGTTGGGGCGCATGACCCCAGTGGAACATATAATTATGTAAAATGGATCCCATATTTGAAATCAGCGTTACAAAATGTCCTAAAAACTGCCAGAAGCCAAAAAAGTAATATGAGGTCATCGGAGGTAAGTGACTTCGGTTGACCTCTGAAAAGGTCAATCGAGGTCACAATCTCAATAAAAACCACAACTGTCACCTGGAAACACATTTGCATATGCTCCTAGACAACAAACACCATGAAACTGCACAAGTCGCAAGGATCAATATTACGGGACGCCAGTTGTGCCTGACATGACCTTGAAAACAGGTCAAAGGTCACGGGTCATGTGACCTAAAACTTCAAAATTTCAGAATATGTGTCAAATTGTTCACAAGTAGGGTACTGAAAGTGTCATCGCAATCAGTTGATATTTACGCGAGTTATTCCCGAAAAACCGAGGGGGTTGGCATCAACCCCCAGCACTGGCGAGGGTTAAAGTGAAATCATGACCTTTTGATTTTGTTAGCAACAATTTCTTAGGCTACCGTTATGGTTTTAAAATTATTTTATTCAAATTTAAGAATTAAATAAAATTATTCCCAAATTCAAAGTTGTAAGTTTGGAAAAAAATACAAAATAAGTACCTTGTGTACTTCATGAAGGTCATTGACAAATTCGTCCTTCCCTACCATTGTTTACATCGAGTGCGGCATTTTTGGAGGCTCTGTGACGTTTCCGATCAAACTGATCCGTGAAGCAATCCGTGAAGCATCCGTGATGCATGACTGACTCAGTATAAGTCATGAATAACAACAACATGCAAACTATACCAACTCGAATGAAATAAGGGCGTTATGATTTGAACCCCAGGCAAGTAAGTATTCGCAAAGCACTCGGCACTGCGCCACAATAGCAAATGGCGAGGGAAATGCATATTGGATACAATATTATTACGTCATAAGTTTCTGAAGTGTCAACTACTATGAAATACAGTGATAAAATACCTTTAATAATGATTAACAAGAAAATTGAAACTTTAAAAAAATATTGAATAAGTCTTGAATTAGCTTTCAACTCAAAATCAGATATATTTTGCAATGCTGCACAAGGATGGCACCAATGACGTCATTAACGAAGCTTGCTACGGGACTTGGGTATACTAAACGGGAATATGGGATGATAGCCTTTGACGATACCCGCTTCTCAGCATATAATCAGGAACAACTCGCCACAAATAGTTAAGTGCGCCGAGAAGCATGACAATGACTTTGTAAACAAATCGCCGACGCTAAATAGGTCGCCGTCGATGTGCATCGATGAGCTTCCGATTTAATTGCCAGTTTTGTGTTATTGTTTGTTAGTTTTTTTTGGGAAAAAATACTACTTTTCATGATAAATAAAGCATAGTGTTATATACAACCACAGACAAATTATACAAAACTCCTAATGTTGAAAACAAATGAATCTATTTTCAAAATTTGAGGGTCGCAACCACTAACTATGTTGATGGTTGATGTGCATCGATGAGCGTCATATTTTATTGCCACTTTTTCCAATCGCTGTTAGTTTTAGAGGATCGCCGGGAATATAATCGCAACAAGCAGAACGCACAATATATTTTCCCCTCCATTGCGTAAAAAAGCAATACGGGAAAAGCCCGCAGTTTGATGAGGACCAAAAGTACTTGCAAGTACCGGTCATTAAAAGTGTGGAACGCTTATCAACTATAACTTGAAATATCTTTCGGTAGGAAAGTTTTCATGCAAAATGTGATGCATTTACAATATATTTTGGTCTCGTCTGGCGATTTCAAGTGCTAACTCCATTGTTGTGGGAAAAGGTCATTATTTCCCTTTAACCCTCGCCCTACGGGAGGGGGGCTGACAGGCTCCCCTGAGGTTTTTCTTGAATAGCTTTTTACACGTGCAGCGCATCTTGCTGAAATTTTCGGTATCTGAGTTTACAACAATTATACGTATGCTGTAAAAATCTAATTGAAATTAGTTAAGGAGTTTGGGAGATAATCATGTTTTGATGACGTCATGCTGGTGGAAAAAGATAAATATTTGAAAAATGGTAGAGAACAGAGTTTTAAAGGAAATTTCAAACGCAGTTCACCAAAGATACAAAATGGTATTCTCTTTAAAATGAATATCTCGGATTTTCAAAATTTTGGGTTTTCGGCCCCTAAAATAAAAAATTAACTATTTTTTTTAATGCCAACAAAATCAAAATTTGCAATGTTAGAAGGAAAAAATGTTAGAAAAACCGGAATATATGTGAAAGAACTAAGTATGAACAATATCCATTCCAAATTTCGAAGACATATTCATTTTTGACTGAGTGATGGCTCCCTAAGTGTAATAAACTGATGACGTCATTGTTATAATAACTTTTTTGACTTTTTTTGACAAGATACGAACAAATAATTACCTTTTCTGTATTTCTTCTTAGGAACATGCCTTTTTCTTTACATTTATCAATTTCTAATTTTGAGTTTTTTAAGAGCAAAATCGCTGTTCTGGAAATGGTAAATCCGAGGTCATTCACTTGACCTTGAAGATCACCCGTTGACCTGAAACCTAAAAATCGCATACTGTTAGATTCCTCTCGTGACAGGCAACATGCTGGTTCTTACGGCATTGCTCTAAGTTGCGTAGTTTGAAAGTTAACAGGGGGCCCCGTAGGGCGAAAGTAAACAAATATCCCGTGGGGCGAGGATTAACTCCGATTGACCTTTTCAGAGGTCAACTGAGGTCATTGACCTCCGATGACCTCCGATGACTTTTTGGGCTTCTGGTGGTATCTAGGACATTTTGTGACGCTGTTTTAGAATTTGGGATCCATTTTACATAATTATATGTTCCACTGGGGTTATGCGCTTCCACAGGTCAACCGAGGTCACTGACCTCAGATGACCTGAAATGACCTTTTTGGAACTTGGCAGTTTTTAGGACATTTTGTGACGCTGATTACGAATTTGGCACCCATTAAGCATTATGATATGTTCATTCACGATTTTAGCTCGATACAATTCAATTTATACGCATTTACAATTTTGATAACTTTTTGGTCATACATGACCTCAGAGGTCACCTAATGACCTTAAAGTCGGATATAATCTGCTTCCTCTCGTCACAAGAAACACGCTCGTCTTTGAATTGAAGATCTATCCCAATTAGGGGCGAAACACTAAGGGGGTCGTACCCCCCCCCCCCCCCCCTCCCCGAACACGTAGTGTTTTTGCCCTACCCGGGCGAGGGTTAAAGCAGATCCTAGTCAACAATGGATTTTCAAACTCAGAGATTAATTACGATATCAACCGTCATGTAGAGCGAGTGGCAACCAAAACACAACTATCATCAAAACACATCACAACAAAACACGACTCTGGATTTTGGAGGCACTCATCCGGCAACATGCACCGGCAACATGAGGTTGAAAAAACGACCCGATCTGTACCTCGCAAGAAAATGAGCATTTCCTGAGCACGTGCTGTGGTGAATTAGTGTATATAACGTAAACCATGTTGTAAAAAAATGTCGACGATTGTTCGACGATTGTTCCCTGCTGTACTCATCCGTACATCATGCCTTCTCAGAAATATTCGACATGCGCGCATTGCCACTGGCCCCGCCCCATCCCTCATTCACTCCCATGCACATGCATTCAACCACGCACCTCTTTCATGCATGGTGACCGTAATATGCCAATCGATACTGATCGGGTGGGAATTGAAAAGTGATAAACCCAATAACATCGGAACTTATGATGCAAATTAAGATAGAAATAAGGAATCAGCTATATGCTTCTCCCTTGCGCGACTAGCAGCATGACTTTTCGATGTCAAGATGCACTAATTTTGTGACGAGAAAAGATTGCACTGGGAAGCTTGTAAGGGCGATACAAACTGCAACCTGCTCTAAAAATATTTATTGTTGCATTATTTTCCATGCACAAAATTTATGTTTGTAGCTTATGTAAAATATTCAAATAATCAGTCAAGTAGGCGCTGTAACGTTTCCTTATTCAGAAAACGGCAGAATGTTCAGTCTTCAATAAGAGTTGCTCACTTGTCTGTTTAGGGACGGCCGGCATGGCGGGCTGGCGGGTGCTCACCAGCTGGCACCAGCCTCTGTCGCTGCTGCTGTTGCTGTTGCTGCTGCTGCCAGTGGCGCGGGCCTGTATGGACACGGTGCTACAGATGGGCACGATGACCGACTCGGAGCTGATCGTGCCGGAGCAGCTGCAGGCGACCAGCAGCTGCAACTGCTGCGCGTTCTGCCACCACCACGCCGGCTGCGCCAGCCTGAGCTTCAGCAGCGCCAGCGGCGCCTGCCGACTGTACAGCTCTGTTCCGGACTTCTCGCGGCTGACCGTCGACTCGGAGAGCGAGCTGTTCGTACGTCCCGGCCGCTCTGGCCACCACCAGTTCTGCCGACACGACTCGGACTGCGTGGAGTCGGGCGAGCGCTGCAGCGGCCGCGTCTGCACCGATGACCCGACCGTGACCTGCCGAGACCTGGCCGAGACGCTTGGCGCGCCCATGAATGACGTCTACTACGGCTCGCTGAACTTCACCCGGATGTACTACTACTGCGCATCGCACTCGGGCATCAACGGCTGGACGTTGGTCGCCCGAGCAACGGCTGGGTGAGTGAGTTTTGTCCACTCTGCATCCAGTGTCGCCGTGCTTGACATGTGCTTGACCCGTGCTTGACCCGTGATTGGCCCGTGATTGACCCGTGCTTGACCCGTGATTGACCTGTGCGTATATTGGTGCTGACTGGCGACCTCAGGCCGAGTGGTCTGCTTAGAAACGTGGTGCACGATCTGTTTTGGTGTCGTCTCTGACTGCCTCTATCCAGCTCTAAGTTCCCGGTTCTTCCCGTGGTTGCTCGCTCTGACTGCCTCTATCCAGCTCAAAGTTCCCGGTCCTTCCCGTGGTTGCTCGCTCTGACTGCCTCTATCCAGCTCTAAGTTCCCGGTCCTTCCCGTGGTTGCTCGCTCTGACTGCCTCTATCCAGCTCTAAGTTCCCGGTCCTTCCCGTGGTTGCTCGCTCTGACTGCCTCTATCCAGCTCTAAGTTCCCGGTCCTTCCCGTGGTTGCTCGCTCTGACTGCCTCTATCCAGCTCTAAGTTCCCGGTCCTTCCCGTGGTTGCTCGCTCTGACTGCCTCTATCCAGCTCTAAGTTCCCGGTCCTTCCCGTGGTTGCTCGCTCTGACTGCTTCTATCCAGCTCTAAGTTCCCGGTCCTTCCCGTGGTTGCTCGCTCTGACTGCCTCTATCCAGCTCTAAGTTCCCGGTCCTTCCCGTGGTTGCTCGCTCTGACTGCCTCTATCCAGCTCTAAGTTCCCGGTCCTTCCCGTGGTTGCTCGCTCTGACTGCCTCTATCCAGCTCTAAGTTCCCGGTCCTTCCCTGGTTGCTTGTTTTGGTGACGTCTCTGACTTTTTTGGAATTCTTCAATAGTTTGCAAACACGTTAAAATGTACATTTTGTTTCGTGATTTTATTTTCAATTTTATTTCTTAAAAACAAAATCAAGACGATGCCACTCCCAAGATATCGCCAAATATTGCGAGGGTCCGAAAATAGCCCTTCAATTAGTGGTGTGCTAAGAGCAAAATCATATCACTTCGTCCGCAAATGTGTCAATCAAATAATGCAATACGGTTGACTTCATAAGTCATCATAATCACTTCATTTCAAATTGAACTCTTCCACCTCAATAGAAACTCATCGAATGTGACTGCAACTGTATTCAGACCAGGTGGATCTGGATAGGGTCAGACCGACGGTGACCGATTCATTTCTTCTCTGGACTGGGAGCGTATCAGTTACAGGCATGGCGGTTATCAAAATGTGTGTGTCTGTAATCAGTCAACCAGCGCGGCTTGACTCCGCGGAACTAGAGTTATCTCCATATCATTGGTGGCATATTTTGACCTCTGGCGACTTTATGTAGCCTCTTGTTGCTCCGTGTGCTATCCTGTGAGTGTGACCTCTTGTGATGTTTTCTGACCTCTGAAAGCCATTTGGGATCACCATGTCACACCCTTCTCTCAGGGAAGGCGCCTGGACTTATGATGATCTTCTGGAGCGCTATTGGGACCAGCCTACCGGCACTCGCTTCTCGATCCTCCGTTACGCGGACCAGCTAAGCCTGGCCGGAACCGAGGCGAGATTCAAGGTTAGAGGTGGACAAATTACTGCTTATAGATACAAAAAAAGCTGAAAAGATGTTGCACACTTTCGGCAAATTGTGAATTTTTACCTCTAAAACGTGCACCCTGGCGACGAAAATAGCACAGAAAGGCATGTATTGATCAAAATATTTTAGAGATTGATTTTATTTTCATAACTAGGACTTCGTTCCCGCTTTCACGACCGATGCATTATTCTGCTGGGGGAGTATGCAACAGCTCTGCCAATTTGTTCACACAGTTGCGTATTATTCACCTAGCAAAAAGTTGTCGATTTGTGATTGGTACCCGTTACAGATCAGTGGTTCCATTCAGTTAAATATGGCAGGTGAAGTACTATGCTGATGTTGGACACTATTTTCGGTACGATAAAATAGCTGTTTTACATAATGAGTTGGATAATTGTACTTAAGACTACTAACATTTTTATTCATAGCGTCATCATAAGTCCGAGACAACTTCGGTTACTGGAGATAAAATTATTTATATAAAAAAACTAGAAATGTACAGATGTCGCTCTTTGCCTTACCAAACTCGGTTTGGGGGGATAGCGGGATCGGAAAGGGTCTTACATCTGATCCGGTGCTCGACAGATCCTCGTAGTCTTCACGAAGACTGGAGTCGAGAGCGGATTCGTGGGCTCTCTGCCCCTGGAACAGACGCTGCTGCCGACCGAGTACACGGGCCCCGGATCCGGCGTGGACCTACAGGACGTAGTCGAGTTCGGTGGCTACCCCTCTGGCAAGGCCATCCTGCCCTGGGTACAGCCCACCGCGAATGCTCTCCTGTCGGTGAAAGGTCAGCAAACTACCGCGATCTACGACACGCTGATAAACAAATTGGGTCAACCGTACTTGAAGGTTTTGCAAGAAACAGCCGAGTATTATGTACGGGAATGAGGGCCGAAAATGGAGCCATAATAAGCCAACGTTGAAATTTAATGTTAATTTACTATAATATTACAATTAGCAAGATCATCGTCGTTGGGAAAGCAGTATTTTGTTTTCAAAAACATGCTGATCATCATACCTACCATTCTCGGTATGTCTGGAATTTTGCCAGAAGTTTTTTTTTGGGGGGGGGTCAAAGTTCCATTTTCCTAGCTGTTAATTTCCTATTTTCCAGCTTGATATAGGTAAGTCGCTGAAAATTCCCTTTGAACATTAAAATGCCTTCATGTTCATATTCAAAGGATGTCATATCTTTCATATTTGCCCCCGTTAGCAACACAGTATCAGAGACCGCAATATCCATATATGGGCATCGCGAACATTAGGGTCACGTGGGACATCGCCCCTAGTAATTTTCAGCCATCATGTGTATGGTGCCATGTCAAAGTATACGTGCACTTGGATTTATCTAGCCTATAATTTCGAGACCGTAGTAGCGCCATCGGAAAAATGCCCTGTACTATTTATCTAACATTCTGTGGCAATGGTTATCAGGATTATGCTAGTGCAAACTGACTAACTGACTACATATTGCCATGCATTATTTGCACGAGTGTGAAAACCTCACAGCTCAGAGGGTCAGAGCCCGGGTTGATCAACTCGCAACTACACTGGGTTTGCGCTGTGGTTGTTTATGGCAAATATATGCATTCAGTCAACACCATGCAGTGCATGCTCTGTCTTTGAATGTGCCTTTCTCAGGCCAGACAGGTCACGTTTCATTTAGTGATGCACGATATGATCGTGCTAGTGGAGGCACAATGCGCGACTTTCAACTTTTACGATAATAGGTTTGCATATCGTATACACTCAGGCACAGACAACAGGAGACCTGTATTTACGAAATTCAGGCCACTGCAGTAAGGGGCCTAAATTTGAAACGGAACTGTTAAGCTGATACACTTTTATGTCTCAGCTCGTGAAAATGTGAGTCTAGCACCGTCGTTTACTGCTGTGCTTAAAATAAGAGGCCGAATATTTGGTGTCAAATCCAGGTCTCCTGTTAACTGTGATTAATAATATGTATTTTCAGCACCATTTATTCACAACTGTGACGTGTTATTATTGTTGTTGTTGTTGTTGTTGTGTGTGTGTGTGTGTGTGTGTGTGTGTGTGTGTGTGTGTGTGTGTGTGTGTGTGTGTGTGTGTGTGTGTGTGTGTGTGTGTGTGTGTGTGTGTGTGTGTGTGTGTGTGTGTGCACCATTTATTCACAACTGTGACGTGTTATTATTATTGTTGTTGTTGTTGTTGTTGTTGTTGTGTGTGTGTGTGTGTGTGTGTGTGTGTGTGTGTGTGTGTGTGTGTGTGTGTGTGTGTGTGTGTGTGTGTGTGTGTGTGTGTGTGTGTGTGTGTGTGTGTGTGTGTGTGTGTGTGTGTGTGTGTGTGTGTGTGTGTGTGTGTGTGTGTGTGTGTGTGTGTGTGTGTGTGTGTGTGTGTGTGTGTGTGTGTGTGTGTGTGTGTGTGTGTGTGTGTGTGTGTGTGTGTGTGTGTGTGTGTGTGTGTGTGTGTGTGTGTGTGTGTGTGTGTGTGTGTGTGTGTGTGTGTGTGTGTGTGTGTGTGTGTGTGTGTGTGTGTGTGTGTGTGTGTGTGTGTGTGTGTGTGTGTGTGTGTGTGTGTGTGTGTGTGTGTGTGTGTGTGTGTGTGTGTGTGTGTGTGTGTGTGTGTGTGTGTGTGTGTGTGTGTGTGTGTGTGTGTGTGTGTGTGTGTGTGTGTGTGTGTGTGTGTGTGTGTGTGTGTGTGTGTGTGTGTGTGTGTGTGTGTGTGTGTGTGTGTGTGTGTGTGTGTGTGTGTGTGTGTGTGTGTGTGTGTGTGTGTGTGTGTGTGTGTGTGTGTGTGTGTGTGTGTGTGTGTGTGTGTGTGTGTGTGTGTGTGTGTGTGTGTGTGTGTGTGTGTGTGTGTGTGTGTGTGTGTGTGTGTGTGTGTGTGTGTGTGTGTGTGTGTGTGTGTGTGTGTGTGTGTGTGTGTGTGTGTGTGTGTGTGTGTGTGTGTGTGTGTGTGTGTGTGTGTGTGTGTGTGTGTGTGTGTGTGTGTGTGTGTGTGTGTGTGTGTGTGTGTGTGTGTGTGTGTGTGTGTGTGTGTGTGTGTGTGTGTGTGTGTGTGTGTGTGTGTGTGTGTGTGTGTGTGTGTGTGTGTGTGTGTGTGTGTGTGTGTGTGTGTGTGTGTGTGTGTGTGTGTGTGTGTGTGTGTGTGTGTGTGTGTGTGTGTGTGTGTGTGTGTGTGTGTGTGTGTGTGTGTGTGTGTGTGTGTGTGTGTGTGTGTGTGTGTGTGTGTGTGTGTGTGTGTGTGTGTGTGTGTGTGTGTGGTGTGTGTGTGTGTGTGTGTGTGTGTGTGTGTGTGTGTGTGTGTGTGTGTGTGTGTGTGTGTGTGTGTGTGTGTGTGTGTGTGTGTGTGTGTGTGTGTGTGTGTGTGTGTGTGTGTGTGTGTGTGTGTGTGTGTGTGTGTGTGTGTGTGTGTGTGTGTGTGTGTGTGTGTGTGTGTGTGTGTGTGTGTGTGTGTGTGTGTGTGTGTGTGTGTGTGTGTGTGTGTGTGTGTGTGTGTGTGTGTGTGTGTGTGTGTGTGTGTGTGTGTGTGTGTGTGTGTGTGTGTGTGTGTGTGTGTGTGTGTGTGTGTGTGTGTGTGTGTGTGTGTGTGTGTGTGTGTGTGTGTGTGTGTGTGTGTGTGTGTGTGTGTGTGTGTGTGTGTGTGTGTGTGTGTGGTGTGTGTGTGTGTGTGTGTGTGTGGTGTGTGTGTGTGTGTGTGTGTGTGTGTGTGTGTGTGTGTGTGTGTGTGTGTGTGTGTGTGTGTGTGTGTGTGTGTGTGTGTGTGTGTGTGTGTGTGTGTGTGTGTGTGTGTGTGTGTGTGTGTGTGTGTGTGTGTGTGTGTGTGTGTGTGTGTGTGTGTGTGTGTGTGTGTGTGTGTGTGTGTGTGTGTGTGTGTGTGTGTGTGTGTGTGTGTGTGTGTGTGTGTGTGTGTGTGTGTGTGTGTGTGTGTGTGTGTGTGTGTGTGTGTGTGTGTGTGTGTGTGTGTGTGTGTGTGTGTGTGTGTGTGTGTGTGTGTGTGTGTGTGTGTGTGTGTGTGTGTGTGTGTGTGTGTGTGTGTGTGTGTGTGTGTGTGTGTGTGTGTGTGTGTGTGTGTGTGTGTGTGTGTGTGTGTGTGTGTGTGTGTGTGTGTGTGTGTGTGTGTGTGTGTGTGTGTGTGTGTTGTGTGTGTGTGTGTGTGTGTGTGTGTGTGTGTGTGTGTGTGTGTGTGTGTGTGTGTGTGTGTGTGTGTGTGTGTGTGTGGTGTGTGTGTGTGTGTGTGTGTGTGTGTGTGTGTGTGTGTGTGTGTGTGTGTGTGTGTGTGTGTCTGTAGCTAGCACTACCTTAATAGGCTCGTGGTGCACGTCTCGTGAACCAGAGCGTTGGCTTTCGCTCTTTCATCCGTCCTTTATGATTGGAGCAAAGAATGATTCACCCTGTGTCCTTATATCACTTAACATAGCCGTGAGTTTGGCAGATGTGACTCAAATAACCAGCGTCAAATAATCAGCGACTCAAATAACCAGCGTTTGTGTGATGACAAGTGCTGGCGTATTTTCTATTCTCTGTATTGTTTGATGGCTAATGTTAAGTAATTCGTTGTAAGCCTTGTGATGCAGAATGCACTGATGCGTTGCGCCTGACAGCTAGCAAAGCAGCGGATTTGTTCACATGTTACAATACAATACTTCGATGAAAATGACGTTTGATCTGTAGGAGCATTCAGAAATCATGGGGATATCAATATTGATATTCGAAGTTCATCAGCAGGCACATATGTATATTGACGTTGCAAAAATGTGATCACGTTACGCTATATCCCGCTTTGATATTGGCAACTCATGGCAGACCGATGGCAGAAGCCGGTACAACACAATATAATTTGTTCGCACTATGTGGCTCGGTCGTAGAGCATCGGGCTGGACCCCCCCCCCCCCCACACACACACACACGCACGCAACGCACGCACGCACGCACGCACGCAAACACGCACCCCCTCCTCCCCACACACGCACACGCACACGCACACGCACACGCACACGCACACGCACACGCACACGCACACGCACACGCACACGCACACGCACACGCACACGCACACACAGACCAGACAGACCACAGACAGACACACAGACAGACACACAGACAGACACACCAGACAGACACCATACAGACACACAGACAGACAGACAGACAGACACACAGACAGACACACAGACAGACACACAGACAGACACACAGACAGACACACAGACAGACACACAGACAGACACACAGACAGACACACAGACAGACACACAGACAGGCACACAGACAGGCACACAGACAGGCACACAGAC